>JANHGO010002290.1:0-30614 GCA_024606505.1 Aquila spilogaster
CATTAAAGGCAGAGTCAGCACAAGGGCAGTGTAGTCATTCCCTTTTGACATTTCATTATTTTTGTTCCCCTGATACCATGCCGCCCCGGCGCCCGCACCCCGCCCCCGGGGGCGGCTCTCCTCAGAGCCCTGCCCCGCCGCCGCCCCGGCGGCTCCGCTCGGTGCCGCTCAGCGCCCCGTCCCGCGTGCCCCGCCCTCAGGGCAGCGCCCCCTCAGGGCTGGCGCCTCCGCCTGGGCCTCGACCGCCTTAGTCCCTCACGATGCGGTCGCTCCCGTCAGCGCCTCGGCTCCCCGTACTGTGGCCGCTATGACGGCTCCACACAGCCCCTCAGCCCCCCCAACGAGTTACACGGCCGCTCTCCTCCCCGATTACTGCCCCCTCAGCGCTGTTCCCCCAGCGTTCCACCCCTCAGAGTTTCCCTCTCAGCCCGGAGCCCCCCGAATACGTGCCCTCCGACGCATTTATCTGCGCGGTGAACGCGGCAGTGGGTGCCAAGGAAACGGCTCTCAGCGCTGCTGTGCGTGTGGAGAATTGGAGACGCAAAGAAAAACGGACCGTTCTTCCCTCGTTTGGGCACCATCGTGTGACCTCCCCCATCTCCATCAGTCCGATTTCATACCTTTGGGTTCAGACCTCCCACCCGAGACAAAATGGCGTCTGGCGTGGAAGTGTGCGTGAAGCGAAGGTGTGGAACTGAATTCCTCCACGTGGAAAAAAATGGTACCCACTGACATTCATCGACGCTTGCTGAACATTTATGGAGACCCAACAGCAGACGTGAGCAAAGTGAGGGGTGAGTGGTGCTTTTAGGGGTCACCTCTGCTGATGCACGGCACGCAGGCTCTTGTTCATCACTGCCAAAAACGCACAGCTGATGGTGGTGGCTATGTTGAAAAAATCACGTTTTGCAGCTGAGAACGTACTCTACCAAACGGCGTTATTCTGCTCTTTGTATCTGTTGTAGTTTCCACGGAAATAATTAAGAGGCATTACTTTTGGAGCACCCTACGCAATCGCTTTCCTCTGCACTGGACAGTCTCATTTTTGGACAGGGAGGTTTGGTATCAAAGGCAGAGAGACTGCTGTGGGCATCTGTTCTTTTCGGTCAAAGCGTGACACACAACAACGGCTGCAGGCAGACGTACCCACAGACATGAAATCCTCCCCATCCTCCCTCAGGAGCCCTCCAAGCACTCAGAACGCTGCGGTCTGAAGATGTGATGGCAGGTGGGACGTGGCAGCTGAGCGCTGGCTGGTGAGATAAGCTGTGCTCACAAGGTCTCCTCAGAGGAATGGGAAAGCTGCTGAGCTCAGATTAGTCACGATATTTCACTGCGAGATAGTGACTGGTGTTATTGTTTTGTTACCAGAGTAGGAGTTTTATGTTGTTTTCATTCATTCGTATGAGACAAGAATAGAGAAAGAGAAAGAGAATGTGTATATACGTTTAACCGGTACACTGGAAAAAATTCTCTCTTTAAATTTTCTGATGCTATAATGGTACCACTTGGTACATCTACTGCAAAATCAATACAGATAGCAGAGTTGGGAGTAAAATAAGATGTTCACAGGCAATACTCGTGCCAGAAAGGTTTGTCAACAAAAACGATATGCAGTGTTTTCTAGAGGTAGCTGGGTTTGGGGTGCATCTGTTGTTATGAGTAACCCCAGGCTGAAAATTCTTTGTCTGCAGCTCTCACATGCTCCTTCCAGGGCTTTATGGACTGCTTTACCCCAGAGGAATAGGGCTGTCACAGCAGCTCCCAGATGGAGAAGCAGGGTTTGATATAGCTGTCGGTTCAATCCACTAATTGGTTTGAAATACAAACCAAGGTCTTGTTTTTGAATAAAGAGCTGACTCAGAGCTATGAGAGAGGTATGGGTAACTCTGGATGCACTCATGCTGCCCTAAGTGCAGAGATTGGTGCGTGGCTAAATTATACACCAGCCAGAGGCTGTGCTTTGTCATTGGTCTGGGGCTTGGCAAACCTCTCAGGGCATAGCCAGGCTCTGAGGATCCTGCTCCATGTGTTTGTGTGTCAGGTCAGTAACCTGAGCTGCTCCTGAGCGAAAAGCAGGCTGCTTCCTGTGAGCTGGAGATGGTGCCGGCGTTCCAGAAATCCCTTTTCTTGATCTTTTTTTCTGGGGAGACATTCCAATGTGAACTTCTGCTCACCATTTCATACATCTTTATTCATTTGAGGTTTTTTTTTTTCCTGAATATTAGAGTATTTAATCTGACAATTTGAAGTTAACTACCAGTTACTGAATTAATCTAGTGCCAGGTCTTGGAAAGACCTGAAAGTGGCCTGTCAGTACCTGAAGAGGGGTCGTAAGAAAGAAGGGGATGGACTCTCTAGCAGGGTCTGTGTGATAGGACAACGGGAAATGGCTTCAAACTAAAAGAAGGGAGATTTAGATTGGATATAAGGAAGAAGTTTTTACAGTAAGGGTGGTGAGGCACTGGCACGTTCTACGATAAAATAGAGAAGCACGTCTTGCCCTGCCTCAGCGTGGTTTAGTGAAATAATCACTGGTAAATGTAAGATTTACATGCCCACCATTGTATGATGCATGAGCTTATGTAGCAAGGAATGCTGACATAGCTTTGTACGTGAAATGTTCAGTATCAAGGCCCTGGTTGTGTAATGAATTCTGTGAATCTAATACTGTTTGCCTGGCATCTGGTGCAGAAAATATTGTATAATCTAGTGAAAAGAAATATTATTTTTGTTCTGCGTGTCACCAGAAAATGTCAGCCACTGTAACTTCGATGTGGCATTCAGAGGCATACTGCAATAACTACAAAGAAGACTTGTACTACATTACAGGAGATGGTATGACTTAGAAAAAGACAAGAATAACTTTGTGACATAAATCCTTGAGGTGAAGAAATGAAATCCTTGACTTGTAAATAGGTTTGTACAGAAAACGAGTCTTTTGCTTTAATTATTTTTCAAGCAGATGGGTCAACAGTCTGCAGCTGGGTCTGGTTTGAGGAGCTGTGGCCATGCTTCCTGGGTTCTGGATGTGTCCTGGGGCTTCCCTGCTGCACAGTGGTGAGGTTTTCTTAGAAATCATGTAATCCAGTGCTGTGACCTAAGCTGTGACTACATGATTTGTGACACGTACTTGTCCCATCCAAAGTCCAGAGAGACCAACTGCAGTCTCTTCCACTGTCCAATTATAATTACTTTTAGGGAGTTTCCTGATTCTTAATTGAATTTCTGCTACTGTAATTGAAGCCTTTTTGTTTTGTTCCAGCAGCTGAAGCCACAGAGAACAGTTTATTTCTGATTTTAACGTCAGTAGTGCTTTATGGTGGGAAGTATTTAAATGCTGCCCATCAGTGAGGAAGAGTGGCTGAGAGATGAACAGATCCCTTCGCGGTTGTCCTGAATTTCTGAATCTCTAATGTCTCAGAAGACTCATTATTAATACCCCAAAATAGGTAGGTTTTAAATACAGCTATTCGGTACTGCTTTAAAATTCAACCTCCCTGAAAACTGGTGCAAAAAAATGAGGAAAAAAGTAAGTGAAAAAAAAAAGTCTGCTACGATATTCTGTTTAATGCTGTCAAAATACAAATGTGTCAAGGTGGATTTATGTAATTCATACAAATTATTACAAGGGCCACTTAATAAAGCATTTTTCAGGGTGTGTAGGGTTAAACTGTCCAAATCCTAAAGAGTTTGACTGAGACCTGAGGATTTTAAAATCAGTTTTCAAGAATCAGTTACAAAAATGCCATTTTTTTTTGGACCAATGTAGGTTTCAGGAGTTGTGGTGTTTTCTTCCTTTTGCAGAAGGGAGGAGGACTGCTTGGCAATGCTATTGCAATGTTGAAAGTGGTCTGCAGAGAGGAAGGGCTAATACTTAGACACAAAGCCAAAATAGATATTTCACTGGAAGTTTCTCTATCTTATTATTTACTGCTTATTTTACATCAAGTTTTACATAAAACTCTCAAAAATAAGAAGTGTTTCAGTTCTCAAGAAACAGAGCTTCTGCATTTGTATTTCAGTAATTTGATTTTCCATGCAAATTGGTTGAAATACTAATTCTTCAAATCTCCATGTTTCAGAGTTATTCACTGACAACAAGAAAGAATTCCAGTTACTGATACAGCAACAGCTTTTACTACTGTGAGTATTTCCCTGTTACTCACAGATTACCTTTGTCCCCTGGCAGACATCTAAAATGTCTTTTTTTTTTGGTGTTCAAAGACGTCAGTTTTAATTTTTGTAAAATTAGTATAAATCCCACTTGGAGTCACAGGTCAGTATTAGAATTTTAAGTCTTAGATAGTTAACAGGTAGGAATGGAACAGTTAAAGATGAGAGAGCTTTAACATATTTAAATTCAGTGTATTTTCCTTTTCTACATTAAACAGCATGAGCACAAACTGTTTTACTTCACATTGTATTTTCAGGGAACTTACAATGTAAAATCATCCTCAATACATTGTGCAGAAAATAAGTGCATTAACCTCTGCTCTGGATCATGCTGCTGTCACAGCATCGTGCCCCTGCTCACAAACAGGATGTCACCTCCCTGTCCCTGACTCCTGCAGGAGATGGGTGTGGCCATCTGCCAAGGTTTGTGTCTGATTCATTAGATCCCCTGGAATGTTCACTCAGCACTGATTGAAGAGTGTTGTCAAATGTGCCATCAGACTTCCTGGGGGAGGAGAAGGATTTTCACATCACCGAAGCCTGATGAAAACCTGAAGCATGGGGATAGCAGCTGCAGCTGCATCACACAGTGTGGAAGCATCATAGGTCGTACTTGCAGGTGCTAAGGAGTGCTCTCACTCCCTGTAGCCAGTCACCCACATGCTGCCCTGGGAAGTCTACCCCTGCCAGTTACTTGTGCCAGTGCCTCACCACCCTTATTGTAAAAATCTTCTTCCTTATATCCAATCTAAATCTCCCCTCTTCTAGTTTGAAACCATTTTGCCTTGTCCTGTCCCAACAGACCCTGCTAAAGAGTCTGTCCCCTTCTTTCTTATAGCCCTCTTCAGACAGTAAAAGGCATTTCTTGTTGATAAACATCTTTCCTTCCTACAGAAAACACCTTGGAAGTAAAATAGTCAGTTTTCTTTGCTTTTTGGTATACCAGAAAGTCAAACTATCTAGGAAAACATAAATATTAGGATAGCTTAATTTCATTCATCTATCTCAATCCAAATTCATTATACCTTACGGTCAGGAATATTTTGACACTGAGAATTGTAGATATAATAAACAGAGTAAAATGAAATGTATGAATGGTAAGTGGGTGGAAAGCTGGGACTACTATTACTAGCAAGAATTTATATGTAATACTTCTACTTATTATCTGTACTTCTGTAGCAGCTGTAAGCTTGATTCAAAACCAAAATCTTACTGTAATGTTTTACAGATGCAGAACAGAGCCACTTAAGAACTGAACATGAAGAATCACCTGGGTGGCTGAATTTGGAACTGACCTCTGCTTTTCAAGAGGTCAGTGAATGACAGCAATCATGCAACTTGAAAATATAGCCTGTGAGGAAGGCTTGAAAGGATTTGGTATGTTTAACCTGGATAAGAGAAGGCAGAGAGGAGACATGGCAATAAAGACATGGAAAACAGAAGCAAAGAGAGAAGAAATAAACTGCTGGACAGAACAAAATGTTGTGAGCTTATACTCCAGCTGAGGATATACAGAGCAGACATCAGGAAGCTTTTCTCTTTGGTATGTTCAGCATGGGACTGAATCACCTCCTGATGTGGGATCTCTACTAGCAGAGGATTTAGCAAAGCACTAGACAAACCAATCCTGTTGCAAAATCTATTCAGCTGCCCATGCCTAGATAGCAATGTTGGGAATAACATCCACAACTCATTACATTTAATTCCTCTCAAAGTAAGTTGCCTTCCATGAGCACACCTTTACGTAAGGTACAACTTGCAAGGATGTTAGAAAATAATGACTAGAGAGTCTACAACAGTAGGACACAAAAGAAAGTGCCAAAACAAGATTTTAAATGAGGAGTTTAAATGAGATGATTTTTGTACATTTGTCTTCTATTTGAAATACACGGATCAGTTCCAAAATCCTGTGAAGTCTTAATTAGCAGGTTTTTACAGGCATTGCAGCTCTAACTACCCTTTTTCCTAAGAAAAGGAACCCAGGTCAGTGAATCCCTGATCTGATAAAATGTTATACGCTGTACTAATTTTCTCTTCAATGGTGACAGGCATTCAAAACAAACTAAAATTGAAAGTCACTAATTGAGAACTAAATCCACACAGTGCAAATTGGAATGCCTTCTCTGGGGAGAGCAATTTTGCTCTCTGCGTGGTGGTGTTTTGCAGCTGTAAGTGCCCAGAACTCCAAAGGTGCTTTTCTCTTGGTGTCTTCCTTCCTTTCTTTCTGTTATTTTCAGTATCTCTTTCCTATATTTTCCAGCCGGTAATCTACTTTTAAAAGAAGAGCAGGAACTGTTATGCAACAAAGTCACACCAGTGAGCCACTTGATTGGGTATAAATGAGGGAGACAATCAAAAAAAGGTATAGATGTCTATTGTGTTTTTTTTTTTTTTTTACTGAAGGGATATTGCTGATTTCTTTGAGAGGTGCAGCCTTGCTCTGCTCACTATGACTCACCTGTTTTTCCCTCTGTTCATTACAGCCAGATGGCATAAGCCAGTAAAGGCCAAATAATTCATCATTCCACAGACTTGTGATGGACTGGCCCCCAGATGAGGCCTGGAATGTTGGAAATCTTTTCAAGCTGCTACAGGTAAGACAGTTTCTCTGTAATATTGTAGAGTTTATAAATGCTGCAGTGGAATGTCAAGCACTAGTAGAATCCTAGTCTTGACAAGTAAAATCAGTCTTTTCTGGAATTGCTTTACAAATCCTTGTCTTTAACAACATAGCCGTATTTCTTTAAGAAGAGCATCACAAGTAGCCTGCAGATAAACTGTGAAGAACGGTTAATTGCCCTTCAAGTAAAATAACTCTATGAGCAATCAGTCAATGGAAGAACTGAGAGCAGCACTACCTGTCAGTCATCAGAGCCAACCATCTATTTGGAGGGCTATACCAGCATCACTGCCTTCATCAGATTATTGGTTCACAGACAGACAGACAACATCAGCCCAACCTTTTGTATCCAAAGCAGTGATCATATTATGTGTATTGTGCTCATTGCTCTGTTCTTTCACACTGTTATCATATGACTATGGATTGTGCATGACAAACAAAAAAAAGCAATTTCTTGGGCTTGATTATCCGGTCTAGCCAGGCATAGTGTGCTAGCCAATGGAATGGCATGAAAAGTTGCAGCTCAGGATGACAGGATGGAAAGAATGATAGAAATTCTAATGATTGTTCTTATAAATCCCCAGGAGACAGCCGCACCGACTGGCTCATGCTGAGACACCCTTCTCAGGTACTTGTGAAATCAAGTGTTATTTCAAGTAAGCCCAACTACATAATTTTTGACGTTGTTTGTATTATTTCCATTTTTTTGATTCAAGCTGTTAGCCAGTTTGGAGATTAATGGGTTGCCTGTGTTAGAAGACAATTACATGATGATGCTAGGCATTGCTTTGATGAAGTCCTGTTTACTTACAAAGTATGGAAAAATATTATTTCCAGAAGTATTGGATTAAATGAACCACAGATTTTTGTGCACAGTACTTAGACCAAAGCCAATATGTTCACAAAAAAACTTTCTCAAATTTTTCTCATGTCAGCAGCCTAAAATGCAGTTTTCGTTTTTCACCCTCTGTGTCCCTAGTATATGTGTGTTTGCTTTTTTTCTCTCACACAAATGCAAAGCTCCAGGTTTCAAATGCCCTTTTTGTACTTTCTGTGTTAGTCCAGAGGGAGACCATGTGGATAATGTGCAATGTACAGAAGTTTTGCCATGTGTCTGTCATTTGAGTTGCTGTTGTTTCAGCTCTCTGATTCCAGAGGGGTGTTTATTTTTCATGCTTATTTTAAGGAGAACTGTCATGGTTGCCCACCAACTTCTACAAAATTCCATGAAGCAGATCTTCATGTCAGCTTAGCAGGACATTTACACCAGTAATTTGAATACTGGTTTTAACTAAACATCTCTCATGAAATCTTAAGAGTGTGTGCGTTCCCTTCAGAGCTTTCGTATTAGTTTGTTCTGAAAAATAACCATCCTTCCTTGCATATAAAAGACATAAGCTTGCTGTTTAGGACTATTTTTGCACATTTCATTTTTGTATCTTACTTCCTCATGAAAATAAGCCTTTTGAACAATAGGATACCATGTATAGTACTTGGTGATATCTGAAAGCCTTAATTTTAAAAACAATTACATCCCAAGTGCATCTGTCAAGCAAGTGAAAAACCTCTAGATCACACAGAACTGACAAAATGGATGAAGATATAATTGCTTCTGGTTTAGTCTGTTTTCTACACGAGGTTTCAAAGTCTTTCCTCGTGCTACTTGATGTGGTTCTCTGCATCCCACTGACTTGCTCCAGTGGACTGGATAAATAATTTTACCTCTGTGTACAGTTCCTAGGTGTTGTAACGGCAGTTTTTACCTCTGTTGGGTGTCATGAAGCCAACGTGCTCAGTATGTGTAAAGTACAAGAAGTTATTTATTACAGTCATCAGAAAGATTCTGCAGGCAAAGTGCTAGGTACTGCTAATTGGAAAGAATGCAGACACACAGAATGTCACTGGAGATTCTAAATATTTAGCTGACTTTCTTGAACAAACAGAATAGACTAAGTTCTGCAGTAATGACCTTGCAACTGATAGGCAGAACTATGAAGCCTTTATTTATCATGCCACCTGTGCCAGTCTTCAAAACCATCCCGTGTTTTCATGGTCATCCAAGCATACACTTTTTACTCTTTTATGTACTTTAAAGTATTGCCATAAAATTCATGTTCGCAGAAGTTAAAAACACTTCTAGAGGCCTGATATGAGAAAGTATTACTGCTATTCTGCAGGTACGTGAATGCTGACCTCACTGAAGTTACTTGCTCAAAATCACACAGAAAAGCAACAGAACTGAGAAAAAAAGACAAAACAATTTCTTTAAACTCAAGCAATATTTTTACTACCATCCTTCCCCTCTCATTATCGTTACTAATAAATATTTATGTCTGGTATAGTGTGAGCCCTAGTTAGGTCATGGAAGTTGCTGTCTGTGTGTACGTATCTATCGCATAAAATCATTTCCACTGAGAAAGATATACAATGAAATAATGGGGAAAAGCAGGACAAAACAAGACAAAAAAAGCACTCAGCTGACAAAAAAAAATTCAACTCTTCAACATCCAGAGGATCAAAATGGGTCTGATATGAAAAAAAAATAAAAATTATATGAAAAAGCAATAAAACAAGTAAGAAATTTCATGGTTGCATAAGGGCAAGCATGTTAAATTCCACGTCACCATCACAGACCAACCCTCTTGCATGACTCAGTGCAAGTGTTGATTACAGCCAGTGGGACTGGCTCACTTTGTTCAGTTAGTAGCTTCCTGAACAATAAGGAAAAATATAGTGACTATTATAAGAAATATCCATGTAGAAAATATGGATTTTATTGCTCTAATTGTTAAAATACTGTGAATTGTCAAGTGCCTAGTGCAGACTGTAATGTAGGAGAACTGGAGAAATCAAATTAGCAGGTAAGTAGTTCCCATTTTCCTGCATCTTCACGTTTCCACACAAGTCACTGGGAACTTCGTGTGCTGCCTCCAAACTAGAGTAAGTGCAACAGCTCTTAGCACTGTACCCATATGATTGTGTCATTTATGTAAGCTGCCACATCAGGACAGTAATGACAGAAGTGTAGCGGTGTTTATGTGACTCCTGTGTAGTTCTGGCTTTAAGCTGTCCATGAGCCCATTGTGAAAAGATTCTTAAAAGATCCTGAATGACTTTCCAGAACTGTTGCTGGGTATAACTGTGGCAACAGTTCTGTGAACGATGACAAGGACAAGAATCAGGTAGAAATATGCTGCTACAGCACAGGTGAACTCTACAGCTACAGCTGACTGCTGGATATCGGGGCATATATCAACAAGGAAATGGAGTCTCTCCTCAACATCTGGCTGAAAAGAGTACAGACAGCAGTCCTGTAAAAGCACCCTCACACTCCAGCCATAGCAGCTTATCTTAAGGCTGAAAAAAAGCATGTCAAACCTGAAATGCCAAAAGGTAACATTCTTCACAAACCTGACACTTGAAAATAGTTTATCTTGCAATTAAGCTTCAGTTTATACCAACTCCCAGAAGCGAAGCTAATACCTGCCTTTTAGACTGCCAGCCAGCACAGCAGCTGCGAGACTCTGTGAACTGGACTTAACCCAGCAGGCCATTTCACAGAGGCAGCTAATAGGTAAAAATAGGTGCTCATAGATCATAAGGCATCACAACTTATCAATTCCCTGAGAAACCCAATATCCCTCTGTCTTTCCTCTCATAAGGATGCTTTATTATAATTACATATCACTTTATTAGGCAGCTGAAGCAAAGAGCACATTTGATGCTAATGAAGTGCTGCTGTGGTTGAGTCTGTCACTATTTTTGGACCTGCACATCTCCAGCACTTTTGATTGGGTGACTGAAGCTTTGGATGTCTCTAGCTTCTTCTGTGGCGGATGCTCAGTGAAAAGCAATGACTCAGCTAGCCAGGAAAGCAGAATTGTTTACATGCTCAGAATGAGAAAAGCTGTGGGACAGCAAGAACGCACACAAAAGCTCTTTATTTGGTGGAAGTACCTTTCAGGTAGCAGATCGTATTATCTAGATTGAAAAATCCTCCTAAACATTGACATTGCTTCTCAGTTGGATACCTATACAGTTGTCATTATTCCTCCTTTCCATCCCCCACCTCAAATCATTTCAGAAAAATGACATTTCATGGAACTCAGGGAAAATATTTTTGAGGTTAAGAGCAAGACATCACAGCTATTCACTAGCTGTTCTTCCTTATGACATATGAGGGCTTTGCTGTCCCCCATTTTCTGATTTGAAGCCTGAAGAGCTGCTTGGCATGGTATTAAAATTTGACTTAACAGCTTGTACCCCTCCTCCCACACCCCTCTGTGTTAGTTTATATCCCCAAAAGAAACAGTCATTCCTCCCTCTCTCTCCCCACCTTTCAGGCCTGTTACAGACTGGTTCAGCTCCAGGCTTACCCCCCAGACAAGTGACAATACTGGGACAAAGGAGGCAGGAGTACCTGAGACCATTACTCTGTACCTATGAAAACTAATTAATTACCAAATCACATCCTGACAGCACACTGGAAGTCAAGAGCCTCCCTATTCACTAAACAAGATTAATGAGTCTAAGAGTAATTTCATGTTGATTGAAACACATGATAAATGTGTCAGAGTAATTGATAATTATAGAAAAGGCTGTTGTATTTAAATCACTTGTTTCCTTAGACTAGTCCACGTAGTTATTTCCTTACTACAGCTTCCCCATTCCAGGACAAGAATGACTGAAGCAGAAGCACCTCTTAAATGTTCCCTTAGATTGCAACTGTGCAATTGTATCTTGGTTTGCAGACTTTGCAGCATCACATGCTAGAGACTATATTGACCAAGGTCTGCTTTTTTACCCTTTTCCCATTTAAGTACTCCTGTGTACAATTTTTTCTTTAAGCAAGATTTCTAAGCATATTGCTTTGTTTCCTTTGGTAGTATCAGCTTATTTTAGCACTAGCAGTGCAATGAATGCCTTTTTAGTTGATTTATGCAAGCAGGCCAGCCCTATCACTGCTGTAAAATCTCACATCAATTTAAAAGCCTCTGACTATACCTGTCATCACACAACAGAAGATGCGACTCATTGCAAATATTGCTCTGATGACAGTGAAAAATAAAGACCGCATTCCTGGAGCAGCACAGAGCAGAACCTGGCACAGAGCATGAGACACACACCCAGCCAGCTGCCCAGGAGCACTTGCTGCATTTGGACAAAGCTTGCTCATTGGCTCCCTCTGCTGAACCACAGTGAAACTAAATGCTTTAAATTAAAGAGGAAGATGGTGGAAGGACAATCAGTGCTATATGCTTCCATGCTCTAACAACAGCCGACATTAGCCAGAGAATGGACTACAGTCCCTGGTCTGCGAGAATCCAGAGCCAGGTATTATTCACAAGTCTAGACATTTTTCTACCCCTCAATGCTTTTGTGACTGCTGTGTAACATGTTGCAGGGTTCCACCTCAGTGAGGACTGTATTACTCCATTTTTTAGCCTCTTTTCATGAACCTTGTACAAATTTGATGAAATCTTGACTCGCTGTCAAGTTTGACCCCACTGGCTACTTTCCTCCAGGAATTAATGGGAAAACAGATGGCACAGTTATATAAGCTTCATTTCCTGCAAGTCTGGCTAAGAAAGACCTCAAGCATGCCAGATTTGTTAATATGTACACCCTCAGTTTTTGAAAGAACAGAGCTATTACTATCCAAGCATCTTTTTCCAAGTATCTGGTAACTGAACTCAACAGAGAAAGCAAGCAAGGATGAACTTTCTTTATTTGCTTTCTGCCAGTTGCT
Source organism: Aquila spilogaster (assembly GCA_024606505.1). Classification (NCBI taxonomy): domain Eukaryota; kingdom Metazoa; phylum Chordata; class Aves; order Accipitriformes; family Accipitridae; genus Aquila; species Aquila spilogaster. Next base: position 12,546 of record JANHGO010002290.1, read on the forward strand.
AAGATTGGAAAGTTTGTTGAAACTCCCTAAGTTTCCCAGGAGACAAACACACCTGCCTTTCACTGAAGCTTTTTAACTAATTTCTGAGACTACAGAATTAAGAATCATGCTTTTGTTTCCTGATCTAAGCAAGTACTGCAGTGGCAAGGATTCTTGCTTTGTAACTAAGGGTGCTAGTGTCTACAGATAAAGAACAGGAAGTAAACACAGGATAAATACTAAAAACTCACTTTAGAATATTCCAGTGTTCCTACTTAAAAAAGCAAGGCATAGTTCCAGAAATGCCTCTAAGAAGTTGCTATATTTGCCAAGGTTTATGTAGTGATTGATGGATCAAAACTGCTCATCAGAAATGCCATTTGAACAAAGCTGTATCCAAACTTTAAAATGCTAATGTTACCTAGCAGTGGGATGCTGCTACAACCTGCTTCTTCACAGATGCAGAAGATTTCAGCAATAAGGATACAGAGAATACTGCCAGCAGAGGCACTGAGCTGGATGCTTATTCTCAAATGTGACCTCAAGGGTTAGTCAATTCAGCATCTATATTCTGTTCCCAAAAGAAAACTTTCTTCCCCCTGCAACTTATTTATAGTTAAAGCTATTTGAAATTCAAGTGCTTATTCCCTTCTGTTAATACCAATAGTGTTTATATATGAACACCTCCATCCCAAAAAAACCCTTACCAAAAAAATCCTATGAAAAAGCACCACAAACCCCCAAACCACACACACTTGCTCAGTTCTAGAAACCTGCATGTAGTCCCTCAGAATTCCCTGCCACAAGCAGTTCTCTGATCCTTTAAACAATTTGCATTGCAAGATTAACAAAACATCCAATTACGGAATGCAATGAAGACACCAGAAATCCTTGCTTTTTTCCCCTCAAATTTAATGTGGTGCTTTCAGAACACTTAGAACACCAATTTGTGAGGATAGACTCCATTTGAGAGAGAGAATGTGGAGCGCAGGTACCCACGGAGCTGAGGCACCTTCTTGATCCGTGCAAGGATCTGTGAATCCACTGCCTTCTGGTCTGTCTTACGTTGCTCCGTTATCTCATATTTCTAGAAAGTACAAAGAATAATGTTAAAATCCTGCAGAGCAGCTTCAGACTCTCCTAGAGAAGATTCAGGGCAAACCCCAAGTTCTGGCATTTTCAGGAAATCTTTTCTCAACTCATTCTAAATATGGGAAAGGCAGTAGGAGACCGGAGGTGGCAGAGAGAACTGAAGCCACTGTTTGGCTTATGTTGCAGATGACTGGAGCCAGCAGCATGCTGTTGGCAGTATCAAAACAGTAAAGGTGCTTCTTGGTCAAGAAAGGCATTCAACTAGAATAATCATTGCTGCTGTCCAGCTAAGGGGGAAGCAGAAAACAATCCCCAAGTTTAAAAGGAGTTTATCTCAACGCTGCTATATGAGCTCATCTTAATGACATTCTCTACTGTGGACCACTTAGAACTGACTGTCAATTTGTTTCATGGGACTTCCCCTTTCCAGCCTGGCTTTAAGTAACAAGAACATTCACAAAGAATAAGCAGTCAAGTTCCTTACTTCTTTTTCAGTGTCGAAGATCTCGCCTTCCTGGTGCTTGGGCTTACGCAGCTTCTTCTTCTTAAAATACGCATCAGTGAGATGCTTGGGAATTTTCACTCCAGAGATATTAACCTTTGTAGATGTAGCAATAACAAATTTCTGGTGGGCCCTTCGCAGAGGGACACGGTTGATAGCCAGAGGTCCTAAAGGCAAAGGGAAGACAGGCAACAGCCACCATTTTTAAATGGCATTTTTGAGGCATATGAGATGCTTACAGGTGAAATTCACAACAACCAACAAAACTCTTTCCCTACTGCCTCTTCAGAAGTAAAAAAATATTCCCTGATCTCTTCCAGGTATTCAGATACTGAAACTTAATTAACTCCCACTCACCTCCCTAAAAAATCTCAAAACATAATTCCTCATAGTTACACTAACACATGGTATGCTAAACCATCCCAACACAGCTCAGTACCACTAACACCAGAGGCAAATTTGGACTAAAAAGTAAATATATATATTTTTTACCTGTAACAAGCAACAGGCCAGTACCAAGCTGCTTCAGGAAGACAACACGCTGAAAAGAGATGAGATTTGACATTAGTCCTCAGGTCTCAGCATTACACCTTCTCTGACATTTAAGAAATACGGCAACCAAATTGAGACCATGTCTACATTCAGTCTCTGCCGTTGGTAGATGCATTAAAGCAGCAGCCAAGCACAGATGCAGCTGTGCTACATAAGCAGCAAACACCACAGGAGCAGAGCTACCAACATTTGTCAGAGTACATCTTTGACAGAGTTACCACACAATGAAACTGATGAATTCAAGAAAATGTATAATCCTTTCTTTGTAATAGCAAACCAAAGTTCTGGCCTTGTTACAACAGTAATACAGGCACCAGCCCTGCTATTCTGCAGTGCAAAATTAGCATGACATGCATCTGCAGTTTTCTGAATTGCAGCAAGTCTCCTTTATCAATGTATAATCAACTGGATTAGCCTGTTTTAACTTCCAGCTCTGCACAGAAAACTATCCATTCAAAGACTTTCCCTTAAAGATGGGACGAAAAAGCTATCTAGTCAGAATGCAACTGCACTTGTAGGTCTGCATCTGGTGGCCGAGCAGCATCCCATGAAATCAGCTGATAATTCACGACAATCCTACACAGTCAAAATGCTTCCTGCACAGAAGTGCTGCAAAAATGCTACATAAGCCAAGGTGGACAACAGCACCAGAAGTTCCCAGTTACCTTGCCTCTGTGACGACCAGTCAGAAGGATCAGAACGGTTCCTGGAGTAATAGAAGCCCGCAGCCTTCTCTTGTGCTGGGAAAATGGCTTTTTGCCATGACTCAAAAGCTTGCGAGGAACATCCTCAGTTGGATAGTATCGAGGCTAGAAAGAAAAGGAACAAAGTGTACCATCCTGTAATCTGTAAGATAAAAAGTTTTCACTACAGATCCATTCTTTTCTAAGAGATAACTTTTTCTTTAAAGATGATCTCTCTAGAAGACAGCTTCAGCATTAACTAGTACTTCAGGAAAACACTGAAACGGTGTTTTCTGAACAATTTGTTGCCATTCTAAGAGGCACAACATCTACTAAACAATTACATGCTACAGCCTTAAGCTGTGAGCATTTCAACTCTTACCATTTTGCGAACTTTAACCACACGGCTGCCTCCATTTTTGTCTCCACCAACTGGCTTGATGATAGTTGCGCGTGGCTTCTCTTTCTTCTTCTTTTCTATCTACAACCAAAGGAAAGGGAAAATAAATGAAACTTCAAACTGAAGTTTCCACAAAAAACTCTCAAACAGTGTGACTGCGTAAACTTGCTATTTATCATCTGTACCTTTGTTTCTGGAGCAGTGTACTTGCGTTTGTACAATGCTTTTCTGGCATACATGGCCGACCGGGAGTATTTTCCAATACCCCGGGCCAGGACAGGGTTGCGGCTGCAATGGTGCTTCTTAGGCTTCCTTATTTTCTCACGCAATTTCTTCCGGCCTGCCTTCTTCTCAACCGGCTTTTTGTCAGCCGGTTTCTTCTCTCCTGCCTTCTTCTGGGCTGGCTTCTTCTCGCCTGCCTTCTTTTCGCCCGCCTTCTTCTCACCCGCCATCTGCAGATTAAACAGAACAGAAACTATGCAGAGAAATGATTACAGGGTGTGCAGAGGAACACTAGAGAAACCAAAGTCAATCACAAAAATGGTAAGTTTATCCTTAATACCATTCTGAGAGTTCTTAGCACCTTCTGCAGTTATTGGAAAAGGAGATGCTGCAGAGATAAAAGCCATGCAGAGCACTGCAGTGTAAAAAGCGCTAATGGTGCAGCTACCCCAAATACTGCTTCAAAGTTCAACGACTGCATCCAACCGCCTAGCAGGCAGCCCAAGGTACAACACACGGGAAGGCCGCAGCCACCCTCCTGTCTCTAAGAACCACCTTATGCTTGGCTCCCTTGGCCCCTCCGGCGCTCCCAGCCCCGCGCAGCAGCCCTACCCCGGCTCCCACTTTTACGCAAGGCCCCGGCTGCGGCCCAGCCTCAGCGCTCCGTCACAGCTCCGCAGGAGGCACCCAGTCCTCCTCGAGAGTTTCCCGGCCACCCCAAAGGCACCAGGCCGGGACCGCGAGCCCAGTACAGCTCTCTAAGCGCGGATGGTGGCGGATAGCAGCCGCTCAAGCCGCAGTCCTGTGCTCCACAGCTCCACCATTCTTACCTTCCGGGGAGGGAAAGAGACCTACATCCGGGCACCCGCGGCCTAAAGAGAGCGTGGCGTCTGACGTCACCGCGGGGCACGCTGGGAATTAAAGTCCGGGAGGGCCGGGACCCGTTCCTTTGAAACGGGGTGTCGCGCGGTGATGACGTAAGCGGCGACGCAAGGCGGGTCGCGCCGCGCTCCGGGGATCTCAGGCCGCAGTTGTTCGTGCTCCTCTCAGGGTGCTCGTAGGCCGCGAGCACCACGCTGCGCTGAGGGGGTGTGGGGGCCCCATGTGAGCCGGCGGCCGGCTGCGGGGCGGTGGGGGTACCGCGACCCGCCGGGCAAAATGACATCGCGGAGGTGAGGCGGCTGCGAACCCCGTGTTGGGGTCTGTGTTGGGGGGGCGGGCGGCGCGGGGCTGAGGGGTTTTCTTCTCGCTGCCCTCCGTGTGCGGTGTTTGCCTGCTTTCCGCTGTCCCCTGTGGGTGAAGGTAAATATGGCTCTTGATGGGAATTGCTGTGACAACGTGAATGTTGCATTCTTTTTTATTGTCTAACCTGTCTGCTCTGAAAGTTGATGTATCTGTTTAAGTAGAGGAGGGGCAGCAGGGTGGGGGCGGGGGCCGTCCCCCTCTGGTCTGTGCACGTAAGGCTCCGCCTGGAGTGCTGCACTCGGGCCTGGGGCCCCCAGCACAGCACTGATGTGGAGCTGCTGGAGTGGGTCCACAGGAGGGTCATGAGGTGTTCGGAGGACTGGGGCACCTCTCCTACAAAGGAAGACTGTGGGCTGTTCAGCCTGGAGAAGAGAAGACACTGGGGAGGCCTTATTGCGGCCTTCTAGTGCTTGAAGGGAGTTGTAAGCAGAGGGAGTGAGTTTTTACACTGTCTGATAGTGGTAGGACAAAAGGGAATTGATTTAAACTGAAAGATTTATGAAGAAATTCTCTATGTGGTGGTGAGGCCCTGGTGATGCTGCTCAGAGCTGTGAGTGCCCTATCCCTAGAGGTGCCCGAGGCCGTGGATGGGCCCTGGGCAGCCTGAGCCTGGGAGGAGGGGCAGCCAGCCCACTGCAGGAGCTGGAACTTGATAGGCTTTAAGGTCCCCTCCAACCCAGAGCATTCTCTGATTCCACGAAATTCTGCAACACCAGGTTGTTTTCTCTCTTGTTCTGCTTGCCTTGGTGCAGTGAGGTCTGCTGATTCTCAGCTGGGCTGTAGTTGAGTCCAGCTTTTGGATCTCAGGTGTGTGGGGGATCTGCAGCGCATGTTGGGTTTTGTGCTTGCCCCCACCCACACACTGGGACTGATGTGCAGTGCCTTTCAGAGACGCTTTTCTTCTTGCTGTCAGGGAAATTTGTATTTTAATTTGAGACTGAAAAATATAAATGGATGAGCCTATAAATAGGAATAATTAAGCTCCCAGTCACTACCTCCACAGATGCTGAGACCCAGAGCTGATTTTTATCTCTCCGGCATTTGAAAAGATGATTGGAAAAGCTCAGTCACTGTGTGGAAAAATGTATTGATTTTTTTCTTTCCTCTGTCTCTTCAATTTGGTAAAAGTATGCTGGCAGTGTTGGACTTGTGAAGCGCAGATTCTGCTGACTTTTTCTTCGCTGTGCAAAATGCAACTGTATGCTTGGTTAAAAAATAATAATAAAATAGCAGAGCTGTGTTTTCTGCCATGTCACAGTTTTCAGCGAAAGGTTTCTTGCTTAGTTAATATTCCTTGCTGTTTTTCTGCTGATGTTTTTGCCTTTCTGTAAGCTAACAAGTGACTTGGGGTGGTCTGCTGCTGACCCCCCAAAGCAGAATTCCTGCAAGGAGTATTCCATGCATAGTGGCACAATTAGTTTAATTAGCGTGTGGGTTTACATGTGTATGTGTTGTTTTCTTGGTTGTACTTCTTGGCTGTGATGTCCTTCACTTAGGATAGCCTCTGCACCTGCTCATAATAGAGACTGGAAAAGGAAAGAAGAAAATAAGTCTAAAATGCATTCCATCCCTATAAAAGGAAGCATAGGAGAAAGTCCTCCATGGGGGTTATGTTACTGATAGCTGTGTCTGCAGCCCCCTTTGCTTTCTCCTCCAGTTTTGGAAGGGATGCAGCCACAAGGTTCAAAAGCACACATGTGATGGCAGCACTTCAAATGAAGAGATCTCAATCACCGGTCCGGAACCGTTTAACCGAGATCACTAACACCCCCATTTTTCTATTTGGGGCGGCTGACAAATGCATCTTCCTACACAAAGCTGAAAATACAAGGATGGGAGAGCGGGAGAACAAGTTACCACTAGAACAAAAGTTACATAAAGTGCAATAAAGCCCTCAGTCTCCCAGATGTAGCTTTTCTTTTGCTATACTTCATAACTTTTTGCCATCTTGCATGGGAGTGTATGTATGCGTGGGGGTGAGGTTACCCAATCTCTCATAGTTTTAACCTATCTTTTAAGCACAAGTTGTCTCTGGTCCCTTCTTTTGATTAAATTATGATTTTTTTAATTATTTCATATTTTTAACAGCTTGTGTACACTTATCTCCAGGTGTATTAAGGTTTATGGTGAGATACAGTAGATATTATATTAATTGAACTTTATGGAATATCAAAGTATAATAAATCTGTAAGATTGGTCCCAATAATTTCTCCTTTTTTATATTTATAGACATAAATTCAGAAACAAGCAGAGGTGTATTTTGAATCCTACGTGTATTGAAATTGCTTATTAGCTGTTCAAAATGTTGCTACACTGTTGTTGTTGCTTTCCCTCTAATGGAAGTAATGATGTTGAGGCTGGAAGTGTGGTAAATATATTGTCATCTCCTTTAGTCATTATTTAGTGATCAATTAACCCAGGTACTGTTGCTTGTGCAATATTTCTTGTGATACCACATTGAAAGAGAACTGTTCTTGACCTTCAAGTGGCCGTTAGATAAATGGAGGATTTATTGATTCATTTTCATTTGCTGTAATAACTTGGAAGTATTTTTTAATATATTCTTTTCAAGCCCTGTGGCACATAGGTTTGATTTTCTTTATCACCACTTAGAGATACAGCAGTGTTCAGTAGGCTTTCTTGGTGCAAGCAGGATGTCCTTAATTAGAAAAAAGCAAGATTAACAAGAGGAATCATTTACTTCTGAAGTGAAGTTGTGCAGAGGTAGTCCTGATTCCCATTTGGATATTCTGGAATCTGTAAAACTGCCCAGAATGTTTGCATGGGATGCTGCGTCTGAACAGAACAGGCTGGGTAAGGGCTTGCTAGGAATACTGTCCATTTCTCAGGGTAGAAGGAGTTGATGAACCAATCCAAGCAATTATGTCGAAACCCTAAATTTAGATATGTGCTGTATCTGCTGTTACAGCAATTTACCATGAAATTTTGAATATTAGAAATGCTGTGTAATTTTTTTTAGACATAGCATTTTTACAACTGCAGTGAGATTGGTTGCAGGCTTCTTGCCCTAATGTTGTGCTTTACTTTGGAGCAGCTGAGAACCCTCTGTGCAGAGGAGCAGTTGATTTTCTTTCTGCAGATGTGGCTGTCCCTTTTCACTGTGCCCTTCCTAGTGCCTGATTCACAGCAGAGCTGCGGAGTGAAGGAGATCACTGAATTACCAAACAAAAAGTCTGACCAAACCACTGAAGCAGTTCTGAGTTGGTGTGTTGGCATCTCTGTCCCTGGCCCATGCAGTGACTTTTTTAGTTTTTTTATTTTACAGTTAGTTGCCTGCAGTCATGCCTCGCTTGGCAACCATTCCATGGTAGGGGTTTGGAAATAGTTGATCTTTAAGGTCTCCTCCAACCTAAGCTGTTCTATGATTCTCATTAAGAATTTCTCTCATCTGCAGCATCGGTGTAGTTTACAGTTTACTGTGCTCTTGCAGTTCTGTAGGAGAGCAATAAAATTCCTCAATTATAGATGAGAGGAATCGCAGATGTGTTAACTGAATGGCTAAGAATAAGTTAACGCCATAGGTGGGGACACTGAGCTTCTTAGATGTAGACCATATACAGCTCTCCTTTGGCAGGACACTATATTAGTCACTCATTAGGCTGCCTGTGGGTGGTGAATATCAATATGGGGTTCCTTGATGTTTGTATTTAAGCGTGGTACGTTTGGGTAAGAAATTGCCGATGGCATTCAGAAGGCAGAGTGGCAATCTGGTGTCTGGCAGCAGTCAGCACCCCGTGCCCTTGAGGGTGCAAGGAGCCTGGATAGCTGAGCAGGTTGTCCCCGGGTGGAGACCCTTCTTGGCTGGTGGTCAACCTATGTGCTGAAGGATGAGGTTCAGTTGAAATTTCAACCTTTAAAATGTTGTCTGATGTCACTTTGGGTGGTTTGTTTTTTTTAAATGTTTTTCCTGAACGTCTTTCAGTTTCTGAGTGTCTTGTCTTCTGGTGTAAGGAAAATGCATGATTCCATCTGTGTTTCTGTTGTGTACCTTTATTGATACCACTGTAGTCTACACAGTCTGAAGGTGTATAGGTATAACTCTTTGACTTGCAACTAATCTCTTACCAATATAGAAAACAGCAGTGCAATATAAAAAGAGTAATTTATAGGTTTTACATTTTACTAAGATTCTTATTAATTTCAGAGTAAAATTCAGTACTATTTTTGAAACAGTTGTGTTGTTCTGTTTAGTCTTGTCACGAAGGTTGACTTTCAAAACGAGACAGTCTTCTATTTACTTGTTTGCTCTCTTTATTTTTAACCTCATGCAGATGGTTTCATCCAAATATTACTGGGGTGGAGGCAGAAAATCTACTGTTAACAAGAGGAGTTGATGGCAGTTTTCTGGCACGGCCCAGCAAAAGTAACCCAGGAGACTTTACGCTCTCTGTTAGGTATGTTTAAATGTTCTGTCTTTCTTTGCAAGGTGTTCGTTTAATGCTGTTCTTTGGGGAAAGAGTCATAAATAAACTATTTGTAAGAGATGAAATAATGCACAGATCACTTCTCTTCCCTCCTCTACTCTGGTTCCCCTGAAGAAGTTCCCAAGTAACTTTACCCAACTTGGGGAATCTGCAGTTTGGAGATATTGCAGAGATGGAAAAGTTATGGGGAAGAAGTAAATTAATAATTGTGTTACCATATGCCCTTAAAAAATGTATTTGATAACCATCTGAAAGTAGCAGAAGTTATCTGAATTGCTGATCAAGCACCTGCAAGGAAATGCTATCCTGACTTTTTTCTTATAGGAAAAGTCAGCAAGTCTTTAAGGTCAACTGTGGTGCTATTCCAAACCAGACCTTTTGTAACATTTATCCCACTGGCAGTGCATGTGTAGTGGTAGGGACAAGGGAAGGAGAGCAAGAGGAAGTAGATAAAGGAAAAAGGAAAAGTGGATTTGGTGATAAGAATGGTGCTACTGGGATACCTTTGAGATAATGGGCCCTGTTTAACAGATGGGGCCCCTTTCAGAGGGCTGTACTTGATTAATACTAGAAATTCCAGGAGTAAATGGTTTACATTCTATTAAAAGAGAGATCCTAGAAATTAGTGTGAAAGTCTAGCAAAAGCAGCAAACAAGCTCTGATGGCTGTCCTGCAAAAGCTGAGTGCTCCACCCCTTGTGCTTGTGAGTGCAATTCTGGGGGGTCCAGGGGATTTCTGATGCGGACCACAGGACCCCGGAGCTTACTCTGGCTTAGAGAATCCCTTTGCTACAGAATTATTATTTTTTTCTTATTCTTCCTAACTGTTGGGCAGCCCCTTTCCCTTCTTGCAAGTCACCAAGATGTGGCTGAAATATATTTCAGAAATATTCACTAGATCAGCTGTTCTGCCATATTTCATTTGGAAAGTGATGCAGAAGTCAGTCTGGATTTCTCCAACTGTGAAAACAGAATATTGAGTATAACAGTGGTTTATTGGAAATGGGCTGATTTAAAAAGGTTCTTCCTTTGTTTTAAACATTAGGCGAACTGGAGCTGTCACCCACATCAAGATCCAGAACACAGGAGACTACTATGACCTCTATGGAGGAGAGAAGTTTGCTACATTGGCTGAGTTAGTCCAGTATTACATGGAACATCATGGGCAGCTCAAAGAAAAGAATGGAGATGTGATAGAGTTGAAATATCCACTGAACTGTGCTGATCCTACTTCGGAAAGGTCAGAAATAGTGGTGAAAACCTCAATATCCATGCACTTCTTAAGTGCACGCTGTTCCCTTAGGCTCTGCTTCTGTTTGATGGGAGGGTAGTCACTATTACACTAAAGTTGATCCCCCTGAATTCAGTGAGGTTACTTGCAAAGTTGACTGATAAATGTGGTTAAAGGTAAAATCTGTGCTGAACAAAACAGATCTTGAAGCTTTCCTCCTGGCATGATAGAATACTGGAAAAGACGGCAAAGTTCCCTTGATTTTTACTGGGAGAAAGTTTTATAGAATTTCTCCTAGTGTTCTCTGAAGCTGTTATGCCTTGGAATTCCTTGCAGTAATACTTCTGTGCATAACTTTATACATGTTTTTTTTTCCCCAGCAATGGACGTATGTTTAAGAAAGTAAATTGCATGCAAATCCTTAAATTGCTCAAACTGATGATTTTAGGAGCATGGCTATTAAGCAGCATCTGAAACTTTTGTCATTCTGAGGGAGTCTGTGCATGACAGAAATAAACCTCTGTGGCCAGTAGATGTCAGTTTATTCTCAGAACTGGGGAGAGAAAGAAAAAAAAGGAAAATATTAAGCTCTCTCATGCTCTCTCAAGCCTCAGTATGGCTTGTATTTAGTGGTTGTGGGGAGAATTATTGCATTTTTGGATGAGTTTCTCGTTTAAAAAAAAAGTATGTATATTTTTGTGATTTATCCTGCTCAGTTCTAATGTGATGGAAGAGTAGGATCTCAAAGGTACTAAATTCCCAGAGAGTTATTGGGAAAGTATACCCTCATGAAGGAAATAGACCAAGAGTAAATGCCTGTGCTGAGGAGAAAGTTGCTGTATGAGCTCATATTTATTGGACATCAGGGAATTCATGTGTACTGCTGTACAGGATCCAAATGAAAGCTTTGTTTGAAGCTTGCATAAAATGCAAATTTCAGGGCTTGTGGAAGTGCCTGCTTTGAAGTTTTTCTGCAATTGCTCGTGTTTATATACACGTACACTTCCAAGAGTTTATTTATTATAAACTATGAAGCTTTCTGTAGACTGGGACTCACTCAGTGCACAATTTAGCGTGTTCTACTTTGTAATAACTATTTAGACCAAGTGGATTCAACCATGGCTGGAATGACAATTAGGATACTGTCTATATCTTACTTTATTTAAAGGTGGTTTCATGGGCATCTCTCTGGAAGAGAAGCTGAAAAGCTATTAACAGAAAAAGGAAAACATGGAAGCTTTCTTGTGCGTGAGAGTCAAAGCCACCCTGGGGACTTTGTTCTTTCTGTCCGGACAGGAGATGATAAAGGAGAGAGTAATGATGGGAAATCTAAAGTGACACACGTCATGATTCACTGCCAGGTATGATGAAGCAGGAGCTTCTTTAACAGTGCTACTTCCATGTGCAGAGGTTTTATTCTAACAAGAGGGCTTTTCTGCACTTCATAAGAGATGTGAATGTATTTCTGCTTTTTCCTGTGATGCTCTATGTGTGATATACATCATCTGGTTGATCAAATGGACTAATTTGATAGCTTCAAAATTCTGTTAGTGTTATTTTTTTGACTACTTGCCTGACTCAATCATATCATCCTATACTATGCTGTCGAGCACCTTTTAATAGATTTGCTTTTGATTGCATCAGAAGTCTGTCTTAAATCGTTTTGCTGATGGAGCCTTTAATGTTCATGAACCTTCTTAAGTGAGTTGCTGTCTCCTGTATAGATGATATAAAAACAGGAGTAATTGGACAAATTGAGGTCTATCCACATGTCTGTTGTTCCTATCATTTTATAAAGTCTCGCCTGTGAGTGATCAATGTAGTTTAAACAAATTTGAGTATTTAATCTAAAGAACACTTTAAATATTAATATAGAGTGGTCCATCATTTAAATATTTATATATTTAAGTTATAGTCTTTAGATATTTTTGTGCATACCAATGACTTGCTGTTAAATACTCAAATCTGTGACTTTTGTTTTAATTATGGAAAATTGTAATTGTTACAGTTAATTGTATAAAAAACTAAAATGCAGTAAAAGAAACAGTTTAGAGATAGAGAAGAGGGTGTTGTTCTCCATAGTGTGTTTGTTGTCTATGATCTACTAGCCAAGAGTTTTACTACATTTTTCTACATGTAGTTTTAAAGAGAATTTCTCTTATGTTGTGTAGTCTAAATATTAGTGCATGATGAGGTTTTCTTATTTTGATGACTGAGCATCTGTCTTTTAAGGATCTAAAATACGATGTTGGTGGAGGGGAGAAGTTTGACTCTCTGACAGATCTAGTGGAGCATTATAAGAAGAACCCTATGGTAGAAACTTTGGGCACAGTATTGCAACTCAAGCAGGTGAGTGAATGGAGAAAACACTAAATTTTATTAACTTCAGCGTTTATTGTTGGGGAAGAGTGGGCTTTTCTGTGTGTTCTGTGCAGCATCATAACTTGGAAATGTGAAAATGAAGAATGAAACTTCATGAAACTGGATGACAAAGACACGTAAATCTGAACTGGAATAATTTTTTCTGCTGGTGGAGGATAGACTTTGTTTCTAATGAATGTGGAACTTCTTGTAACTTCATTATGGTCCATAGGGATTACAAGACTAGTTTACAGATTAGACAAGTTATTAAGAACAGCTGTGAAACTTTATCCGAAAGTGTTTGTTCCCTACTCACTTCCTCTCTTCCCTTACTGCCACTAGAATGTATATATAGTGAAGTCCTGGATCTTAGAATTGCCTATATAATGTATACTTAGTATAGGGAATTTGTGCTTTTAACTGTCTTTTCAGTTGTCACTGTTATACCTTTATTTTGTATCTTTCCTAGCCTCTGAATACCACACGTATTAATGCTGCAGAGATTGAAAGCAGAGTGCGAGAGCTAAGCAAGCTAGCAGAGACTACAGATAAAGTCAAGCAGGGCTTCTGGGAGGAATTTGAGGTACTTCATTGTATTTCCAACATTATCTTATAGTATTGAATCTCTGTAGTACTTAAGAGGTTTGTTACTGCCTTCCTGACAGTAGCTTGGCTCTACTTCCATCACTTCAGATCCTGGTTTTTGCTCCTTTCTCCTGTGTAGGGTACATGATGTGATATGGAATTTAACAGTTCCATTCCTCTGTCTGTTAATAGAATGATTCAAATATTTGCCCTTTTTCCTAACTGACAGGTAATTACGTTCTTTGTTGTTCATTCTGACCTAAGTGCATTTCCTCCTGTTATCCTTCCCATCATGAGGGAGCCTTCCTACAACTGGCACCATATCTGGCCCACCAGGACAATCAGTTGGACTCAGTCCTGGGTACCTTTTCTCCATATGTGTAGGGGGAAGTCTGTAGGCTGGAGTTCTATTTCTGGAGGCAGAGGCTTGATTCCTAGCCTATGCTATGTTGACTACTTCTAGCCTGTGGTGCCTGGGAAGCAGTACGATAGTAGCATCTGATGCAGTTGGAACATGTGTGTTTTGTGTATGAAGGGAATTGGGCCACGCTTTCTGTTGCTTCACCCAGTGCAGTGGGATGTTTTGGTTTGTACTCTGTTGTGATTAGGAGGCCGGGTGCCAGTGCTGCAAGGAAGCTTCAGTGGGATTTCTCTGTCAATATGTGCTCTTGCCCTTGAGTTTGTGGCTTCTTTGGTAGCCACTTTTGGGGATCTTAAAAAACAAAAAAACTGCTGTGAAGAGACAGCCCTCACAAGCAGGATCTGAGCTGAAGCCACACTGATTATATGTATTCCTTGGGCTCTTGAAGATTTACTTTTGTTTGGGTGTTTAATTTCTGTCTCTAGAAATTAATTTCCTTCCCAGAAGGTTGCAGTGCTTTTCCTTCTCTCTTATCTGCATACCCCTTGTGTGTATAACACAGCTGTGCTAGCCCAGCTTTTTCCTCCTTTGAAGTCCTAAGGATTTCAGGGAGCTACTTAGGTTTGCAAGTGGGTAGAGCTGAAACTGATAATTTCTGAAGCAGAGAAAATGAAGTGTGAGCACCATAAGTGTATTCCAAACGACTTGAGTCTAGCTTGTGTCCTAATACTTTTCTGACAATTGTAGTGACTTAAGAGCTGCATGCACATGATGATCATAGCCAAAAGCTTTAGATGTGTCTTTGTTACAATGAACAGACTTACATTACTCACTTCATAGTGGATTGTGGAACTCTACCAGCAGATGGCAACAGGAAACTGGAAAGTCTTGTGATCCAAAATCTTTGATAGAGAGGCTGATTTTGGCTGTGTTGCTATTTTGAGAAGCTTCTTGAAAAGTGATGGATTTGCAAAGCACCATTCTTGAAGAAACTCATTTATGGTCAGACACGCTCATTAGCTCAGTGTGCTCTGCAGTCTGCTCTGAGACTTTTAGTGGGAGTTGAAAAATAAAACCATGAAAAACCATTGAATCTTATAAAGACGTAACAAATTTCTTTACAAATTTGGTGGTATATAAGATAGTGAGATCAAAAAATCAGAGTATTAAGCTTCTTTGTCTTTCTTCGCTTCTTTGTCTTTCTCCCCTTCTTACCTGGCCTTGACCAAGGACTGCAGAGTTGTTCCTTAGCCTGAACATGGATTTGCAAATGAGCCAATAAAATAGTATCTGTTAGCTTCCTCAGAGTTTCCAAGCATGCCTTATGTTTGGAAGGCATAAAAAGGAAAAAGTGTCCTTTGATGGCTTATCCTTGCAATTGGTGCTGGCTCAGTGGAAACAATGTGAATCAGTATTTTTTTCTTGTGCGAAGCACTCTTGTATGGTGCATTTAAGAATGGATTGTTGATTTGTCAAAATGATCAAGCTACTACTCAACTTTTATGACTTCTTTTCTGACCTGTGGTTTTTGTGGAATAAATCGGTCTTGTAGTGGATTTTTCAGTTAGTCCTTAGAAACAAGGTCTTTGTTAGCTAGCCTGAAGTCTTGCAGAAAAAGTAAATGCAAGAAATGAAAAGAACTTTACTCTTAAGATATTCCACCTCTCTTTCTCTTTCACTGTTAGTGAGGTCAACCCGAAGCCTTAACTTTTCCCACCTTGTTTAGGAGTGGAAGCAGTCTCCTAGCAGCTTTAATGTCATGTTTTTTTCATTCACCTCAGGTAAGCTATGGCTGCCAGTCCTGGTGGGTGGAGGCAGGGGGCAAACTCCAGGCTGTCTGCGAAGCTCTGCGTGCCCTGTTGTGCTTTGGCAGTCCAGATGGTCGCTGTAAATTACTTGTCTTGAGGCATATTGAAGAATGTGCCTCTTGTCCTGTTAAGCGTCAGACGGAAATGCTGACGGTCTTCGTAACACTTCTGCTTCTGGAAAGTGACTGGGGAGCTTGGTGTTTGAATGCTGTAGAGAAACTGAGGACTCTACCAAATTTATTGCTGCATTGTGTACCTCTCATAACGAGCTTGTTAGAAGTCTTTGCTACTCATGGATCTTTCCTCAGGGATGCTCAAAGCAGTAACCATTAACTGTGTGAAGTAAAGATGTTTGAAGTTAGTTTCAGCACACTTAGTTATTTCCATTTGGCATTTCACTTTGCTGAGATTCAAAAGTGTTAATATTATACAAAGGTGCTCTGTGATAATGGCACTTGAAAGACTTTTGCATTATGTCAAGAGTTGAGCTTACTGCAAACAAGCAATGCTTTATGGGTATATGCCTCTGTACTTTATGTACATGAAACCTCACAGCTCTGTGTTGCTTTTGTTCTTTGGTTTCCCTGTCTTTAGGATGAGCTTAACTGTCCAAGGTCACTAAGTGAGGCAGTAATGATAACAGAGACCGAAATAGAAGTGAGCAAATGTGCCTGACATGCCTGAGCTTTAAAGTAAAAGTAATCTGTGAAGGAATATTAAGGGTGGTGTTAGTGAAGAGAGCAGCTTCCAAAGCCAGAGCGTTTCTTTTAGTCAGACTAATATTGCTTTTGAGATTAAAACTTGGAGCAAAAACATTGAGATTCTCGTCCCCTTGGCTTCACTGCATGTATGTGGATTTGCTGTTTAGCACCACTGCTATGAAGTATGGAATTACTGTTGTCCCTGTCATCATTAATTGGGAACCAGACACTGAGAAATTAGGGCCTTGCCAACGGGAGAAATCCCCATGCAGATTTATTGCTTCTGCACTAGGATGATTTATGGATAACCATGTAGGTAGTTACCTAACACCTCTCCAATCCACCAGCATGGTAATGTGAGAAATCTGAGCAAAATATGTTTGGGTTGTACTGGTTTAGTGAAATGGCCTTGTGTCAACAGGAGAAAGGGAGTCACATTTTGCTCCCAGGTGTATTGGCCTATCCTTGTTTGTCAGCCAGCTTTGTAGCAGCTGTGTCTGTGAAAAGGATTCACTTCGAGGATTAATTACCTTTTCTATGAAAAGTAAAGCATAAATTACAAAGTACTGTTGTTGCACTCAGTGCTAATTGGCTTTCTGGCTTTCTAATGCCATCTGTGTGTTTTGATTATTCTCATCCTATTGTGGTTTTGTTTTAAGGGAATAGAAAAGATGTTCTTAATATTCTGCTTCTGACAGCTGAAGGACTTTTTGCTTTCCTTGAAACTGAGACAGCTGCTTGTGTTGATATGCTTTGGTGGGTTTTCTGTAAGCTCCTTCCTCCCCTTTAGCTGCCTAGGGATGATCTGGCTGCAGCCTGCAAGGATCTCAGGGATGTGGTTTTGGGGCTTTCCAGCAGCGCTGCTATGGATTGGCAGTAGCTGAAGGAGGGGAATAAAGCTGGTAAGGCTTAGAGGAATCCAGTACAGCTCAGGTAGAGAATCCTGTCACTCACGCTCCTGTGTTTGTGTCAGTGCCTTTTCATACCTTGAAAGCAACGCTGTACGTAGTCTGAATGGAGCAACCCAGGAACTCTCTCTCTGACTGTTGATTGGTATTATAAGCAAGTGTCATCATTTTAATGAGGGAAGGATCACTATAATGATGATGAAACAGTCTTTACTTCTTTTTTGTACTTTTACTGACACCAGTTATTTGTGCTGTTTTTTGTGCAGACTTTACAGCAGCAAGAATGCAAACTTCTCTATAGTCGTAAAGAAGGTCAGCGTCAAGAAAACAAAAACAAAAATAGATATAAAAACATTTTACCCTGTAAGTACTGATTTCTTATAATGTAAGCCCATTATTTTTCTGTGCTTTATTTTAGCTGGTAAAGACAGGGTTAATTAAACAACAGCATGCTTTTTCTTTTCTTTAGCATTAAGTCCTTTTATGTTGTCAGTATTAGTCCATATAGCTTCCAGTTTGTGTTCAAACATTTACCCATTATAGATGCAGGTATTTGGATTCTGTAGTGTTTATCTTCAGCTTTCACTTAAAAGCATCATGTCCCTAAACTGTTATTTGGCAAACTGGAATGCTTACACTTAAGATTAATTTGTGGTACAAAACTCCGTAGTGCAAATTCAGCAGTGTTTGTGAGGCCATTTGTGTTGATTTAGATAAACACTTGTTTTGTGATCTGTGTTGTGATTTGGAAACTTGATTTAAGAAACAGAAAAAGAAAAAGGGACAGCTATTCTAGCAATGATTTGCAGGGTTTCACAATTTGGCAGTTTCTGGTAGCAGTAAGAACGTACCCGTTGGTTGGATATTTAAAAATAGCTGTAAGCTCACAATTGTAGGATGCAGCTGCTTAACATATAAATATATTCTTCCAGTTGATCATACCAGAGTTGTTCTACATGATGGTGATCCAAATGAACCTGTTTCAGACTATATCA
>JANHGO010002291.1:0-30613 GCA_024606505.1 Aquila spilogaster
TCAAATATTGGGATGGATGGTCTGTCTACAAACTCCTCTGTGTAGTTCACAAGCGCCTCCCGCACAACTTCGTACCCAGTCAGGACCACAACTTTCTGGAAGCCAAAATAGAGGGTGAAGACCGGGCCGTATTCTTCCGCAAGCTGAAAGAGAGGCAAGCAGTGATGGTCAGCAACGGGGGAAAGTCCCTCAGCCAGCACTCCCCCTGCTTGTGCATGGGATGTTCTGCACGAGTTTATTGCCCACCTCCCGTCAATGCATTGCTAACCCGGTCTCTGTGTAAAGGAGGAAGTGAAAAAACAAAAGCCCAACACCTGGAATTAAACTGGACCTCAGATGGCAGCGCAGGTTGACCAACCAGAGAAAGACCAGAGTAGTGCAAATAGTGACGCTGTCACACGGGACAGCTCTTGCTCCTCTCCCTTGCTCCTGCTGCTAGATCAAGGGATTGGAGCAACAACAGCTGCAGAGCAGTGCCGGGGCAGTGGGGAAGGGTTTGTGATGGCCGAAGGAAAGCAGTGGGCGGCCCCACGTGCTGCCCAGCTGCATGCACACAGCCTCAGCCCGCGCGGTGCAGCCGCAGCTCTGCGGAGGAGAGAGTGCATCCCTGCCCGCCCAGCAGCACCCCATCGGGGTGCCCAGTCAGCCACAGCCCAGTGCAGACCCTGTTTTGGTGTTATTTATGGGTGAGGAGCAGGGATAACCCCTCTGGATTAATCCCAAATTAAAGGCAAACATAGGCAACGGCAACTACAACAGAGCAGGCAGTGAGCACGCAGAGGTAATTCAGACAGTCGGTCTGAAGTCAAACCTGTGCCCAGTGCTGGGTGAGCTGCCCCGGCCCTGCGCTGCCTGTGAGGCAAAGTGGGAATGCAGCCCCAGCCCAGCGCTGCACACCCAACAGCCGCCCGCGTCCATCCAGCAGCGGCGTGATGGAGCCCTCACTCGAGGAGGGGGCGATCCCAAGCACCGGCTGTGCCAGCCACAGCTGGCACCAACACAGCACCAGCGGGAGCGGGGTGAGCTGTTCTGATTGCAAGCTAGTGGAAGACCTTCCACAATTCTCCTTCTGGTTCCTCAGCTCAGCTTTCCCATCCCACCCTTCTGCCGCTGTCCGGATTTTAGTGCAAATCCCACTCATCCAGAGGGAAGTCAGTTTTGCAATGGGACATCTGGATTTGGGGTCACTGCATCACAACGTTCCCCCGCTGCTTCTCTCGGACGCAGGGAGGGAAGTGGTTTCCATTCACGCTAGTTCTTCCCTAATGCTGTCCACATTTTCTGGGTGTCAGAGCTGTCAAATTAATATTTAAAGTCCCACAAGCGCTACAGACTTCACGTACATCATCGCAATTACATGAAGAAATCTCATATTACCCAGAGGTGTTTTTCTTAATGGTTGGTTGCTCATAAATGACACTGCACCAACACAGACATCGGCTTAAAGAGGACCAGAAAGAAAATGTTACAAAGCAGATTTCGCACCTTTACTACTCAGTTCAAATTATAAAAAAAAAGACAAAAAATGAGTGCTGATATAGCCCAGGCAGCTTTAAAATGCACGAGGGTCCAGGTTGGGGTTTTTTGTCCTACCTTCATTAGTGACTTATCTTGCCTTCTGATATCCACCAAATGCAGGTTACCAATGATCGGAAGAGGAGTTGGACCAGGAGGCAATTTAAACGCTGGATTTTTAGAGCCAGTTGAAAAATAGAGCACAGCTAAGAACGCTGCTGCACACAGCAGACCCGTTAATACAGGATCGGAGATAAAAGAAATTAAGAAAGCCATTTTTTTTCTAAGTACTAATCTGGTTTTTGGTGTTAGAAGCAATCAAAGCGCAGCGACGGCGCTCGGCTCCTGCCAGCTGGCTTTCTGTTTGTTCTCTGCGATCGCTACAAGCACTCGATTCTTATTAAGGTTTGTAGAGTACCTAAATAAATACTGCATACTCCACCCTCTTTAAACACCTCAGAGAATGTGGTCTAAGCAGTTTGCAAAGCCTGTCCAGAAGTAAAGAGAGTTTCAAATTACAAACCCATGCATGTGTGTGCAAGAACATATACATGGGAAAAGGTGCTTGGCATTCCTCTATTGCCTCCTCCGCCCCAGACCTCCAGGTCCCTTGCTGGCAGCGCTGTGACCCTCTGAACACTGCTGACACGGGGGAGATGGAAAGGTTCCTCTGAGCCCTGTGGGAAACCCTCAGCTTTGGGTTTGGATGGGGCTTGGGATCTGGGGGCTGCTAGGTAGAGGAGCGGTTAGGGGAGGCTTCGACTTTGTCCGTGTCAAGTGGAGATCAAAGGTTGTTAATGATGGTAATGGCCACGTATCCCGGGGTGCTGTAGCCCATAAAGCTCACAGAGCAGCTGCGGAGTGCCCAGAAGGGATGGGACTGCAGACTTGTGAGGTGCAGGACGTGTAGGAGCTAGCCATGGAAAATTAGCGCGGGTCAAGTGACCGTGAGTGGATTCAGTGTAAATTAAATGGGAAGGCAAAATTGGATCTGAAGTCGCTGGGGGGATTCCTCATTTGGAAAGAGCAGCTTCTAAGAAACAGAAGGGAGAAATTAATGAAGTTATTAATGAAGTTGATGGAGCTAGATGAGCTAGAGGGCTGCAAAACATGAGCACGATGGAGAATGGAACTATTGTGAGTCAAAGATATGAAACACCTGGAGCCTGCATTCCTCCTGAAGGTTCCCATCCCCTGCAGAAGGGACTGAGGTCTGTCCGGCTGAGCCATGGCTCAGAGGGATGCTGGGAATAACCCATCCACGGAATACGTTTGCTCAGGGAAGGAAGGTCTGTCCTGATGCGATCAGGAAGCACAAAGCAAGCACAAAGCTCCTTTTATCCAAAGCTTAGATTGCATAGAGAATGTTATTTGGCAATGTGTCCTCAGCCTTGTGAGAGCAAAGAGGGTTGGGAAGGCAGCGGGGGCATAGCGTGGTCCACGGGCAGCCCTGGCGCACACGTGCTGCAGAGATGTGGTGATGCAGCAGAAGCAGCGCATGTGTTGCAACGTTTCTGGGATTTTTTTATTAGTTTCCAAGAAATGGGCTGGAGGCGACGCTTTTCCCTAGAGCATGCCTGGTGTGACTCAGCCCTGCTGCAGCCAGCACAGAGGCAGAGGGGGTGCGAAGCGGGGCCGGGGTGGCACAGGGTGCAGAGCGGGGGCACGGCACTGCGCACGGTGAGTGCTCCCGCAGGGCTCGGTCTGCAGAGCTACGTGCCACTGCTGAGCCGCTGGTATGTCATCCCTGCCCTGGGAGCCGCCAAAATCATAAAAAAGCCTTTCAGAGAGAGATTTAAATAATGCCTGAAAAGCCGGGACGGGGGGAGCGTGTTGGGTTTATTTAAACCTACCAACCTCTGAGTGCAATGCATTAAGATGACAAAGGTAAGTCAAGCTCTTGCGATGACAAGAAATTCCTGTCTCAATAGCCCGTCTGGTACGTGTTTCACTCCGGAGCCACACTGCTACGTGCTGCCCTGCCCGGCACCCAGCACCGAGCCCTGCCAGGCAGCGGCACCGCGGGGGCTCCAGGTGAGCACTGCGAGGCAGTGCATTCATATTTCTTCCTGACCTGGCTTTTACCTTGAAGAACACAGTATCCCTGCTCTGGTGTTAGAGTTTTTAACGGGCAGAAAAAATCGGTTTGCTTTATTAGCTTAAATGCGTTGCCATTCATTTTAATTTTCCATTTTCCCTCTGCGATGAGGTAAGGTTGATGGCAGCAGATGACTTCGACCATCTCTGGGACATTGCATGGCCCTGCCCTTCCTTCCTCCCTTCTCCATCTCCTCATTAAGGCAAACAGACACATCTTCCGTGCCAGTGTCTATGTGAAGGGTTTTCTTTCCCCATCCCTGTTTTCCCTTCCTCCTACCCCAAATTCTCCGCAAGTCAGTAAATCCTTATAGAAATATGATAGCCAGAACACAGAGCCATCTCAACTGCTCATCTGCCTCCTTGGGACCAATGCAAGAAAAAGCCTTGCATGGCATCTTCAGCATCTTGTAGGTCTGGGAGGACTCCAATTCACCAGATAATCAGCTCTGAAAATTCTTCCCTTCTTATAAACCGCATCAAATTGCGGACTGTGCAAATGCTCAGGAAAAGGGATAGTTTTGAAGTGACAGTTATTAAAGCACTGAAGACGCCTTCTTGGTTGTGACCGTCCAGAAATGTCCTGGTTTCCTTGGAGCTGTTTGTGGCTCTGGGCATGGCTCACGCTTTGCGTTGTTAAACATGTTCTGGCCGCGTGTTGCCCAGGGATCCCTGCACTCCACGTGGGTGTACGAAAGGAGGAGCAGTCCAACTTTATCAGTCTGACCCTAAATCTACTTTATCCTGCAACGCCAGATAAATCAACAGCAACAGAGCAAAATATTTATTTGTTAAGTAGGAGCTAAGGTCAAGCTTGCAGTAGTTAGACTGCAAATAAAGCAGCAGCAAAATGAATGTAAGCAAGCACAGCAGCAAGGGCGTTCTTGTTACACAGCTTGTTCAGCAGATTCCTTGAGACGGATCGGAAGCTGGAGCTGGCCCCAAGGCACAGCACAAGTGAAAGTGCAGCACCAGTACAAGCACGGGGCACGTAGGAGTGCAGTACCGGGACAAAGCACGGTGCAGCTATCAGAGTGCTGCCCTTAGTTGTGAACTAAAGTTGGTGTGAAGAGTCAGAGCCTTGGCTGAACAAAGAGTGCCTACTTTGTCACCCCTTTGTATTCTCTAGCTCCACTCTTTCCTTCCACTTGCAGCACGGATCAGGTTTCGATGACAGTATCATTTTGCGCTGGACTTGCCCCAGCCACCCCCTCAGTCTCTGTAACTGTCAGTTTCTCCCTTTTTTCTCTTCATCCTGACTTGCCTTTCTTGCTTCCAAAGCAACACAAAGCATCTTCAGTGACTCACCGCTCTCTAACCCACATCTGGTTTCCTGCCTGTGTTAACAGACAAAGCCTCCTCTCTTGCCCGCACCATCATTCAGGTTTCACACCTTCCCTCTCTGCAGCATAGCTCCTTGTTCCTACATAGAATGGCTGCTCCAGAAGATAATCATTAACTGTTCTAATCAAGCAGCTGCTCTAGGAAGGCTTCCATCTGTGCCGACACCAGCTCTCTGCTTAGACCCCATGCACCAAGCTCACGGCACAGTGGCAGGCTGGGTAGTAAGGTCTAACCCACCTCTCCTTACAGTTTTACAGTTTTTAGTGGCTATGGGAAAAATCCTATGAACTTTGTCAGTGCTGCAGGGTCTCTGCTGGCAGAGTGCGAGCATGTTCAGCTCTGAATTTGTAACATTGGTTCCCATGCAGGTGACCACAGCACTGCCCCAGGCTTGTATGCAGTGTCACGTCTGCTGGTTCAGAAACCACTCACTTTCTGTGGCTGCTTATTTTCTGCCAGTGTAGGGTCAGAGCTGGCCCAGAGTGTGGCTGGACATGTGTCAGAGCCAGGAGAGGCAAGGGAGTGGGAGAAATGCCTTCCCAAGTGGGAAAGCTGCTAGACTGCCCCCCCCCCCCCCATAAATAGGCTCTTCAGTACAAAGCATCCAGTGTGATGTGGAATGAGCCCACTTTCCAAACCACTTAGATGTTTCCTGATAACTGGCCCATGCCTGGCTCTTGGCATCAGCTCATGTCACACCCAAGTGTCTGCTGTGATAAAGATAAGGCTCTGCTGCACAACGGCAGCTCAGTCTGAGGATCAGCTCGACACCATCTCAGGGAGACTTCCAGACCCACTAAGGATCTGTTTTCTCCAGCTGGGCCATTGATAACCAGCTCTGCTCTACAGCTGGGATTTGGGCTGAGAAGTTCCCCATGGAGGCTCTCAGTGGAGAATCTCTGGTGGGTTATGTCCATAGAGGAGGCTCAAAACTATGTCATTCTTTGAAACAGTCCTGAAAACTGCATCTCTGATGTTCCAGGAGTGGGTCATGTGGCATCTGGGAGCAGTGCACAGAGGTGTCTAAAGGGTTTGCATTGTGCAGAGAGTACAGGAGCTCTTGGAAAGGATCATATGAACGAGACAAACAGCAGAGCCCAGTGCCCTTTCCCTAAAGCTCAGGCAGGCAGCTTTTCCCCCTGTAGCCAGGCTTGCATTCAAGCTTGAAGTGCCCATTACACTACCTCCATGTCGTCTGATCATTTGCAGGGCACAGCACAGACCAGGTGAGGCATGGGGTTCAGGGTGAAGCCGACGTCAGCAGTGAGATCTAGCTCTGCTTTGTTCACCCCTGGAGGGGGCTGGAAAACAAATTTGCGGAGCAAGCCTGCAAAGAAGAGGAACAGCTCCATTTTGGCCAGGCCTTCTCCAACACAAGCCCTGCGTCCTGAAAACAAGCAGGAGAGAAGTAAATGTTAAGCAGTGTAACCATTGGTGATGGTATCTGAGACCTTCTAAACTGGATGCGCAGTCTGTGCAGCTGAGGTAGGAAGCTTTTCTTTCTGTACACTGGGGGTACTGCTGACCTAGGGACAAACTGCATGGAAGCCTGTAGGTGTGTGAGATCATCCAGTGCCCAGGGGTAAATCAGCGTCTGCCAGACCTCCCAAGGAACGGGAGGTTACAGCAGTGGTGGGCAGGTCCAATGGCCAGAAACCTCTTATCCTGCCTTATCAGTGTCCTTCACTTACATACTTCCCTGGGGTCAGTGGGCACGGTGCTGTTAGCCTAGCCCCAGGATGGGTACAAATTACCCCTCTCACCTATGGAGAATGGAATAAATGCTTCTCTCCTAACGAAGTTCCCATCAGCATCCAGGAAGTGGGAAGGGTTGAACTGATGTGGGGTTTTCCAGTGCAGCTCGTCATTCAGAGCAGAGGTCAGCAGCGGTATAATCTCTGTACCCTGGAAGGGATCAAAGAAGCAGCTGTTTGGAGCAGAAGGAAGCTGGGATGGCTTTCTTTTTTTCCATGTGAAGAAGCAAATAAGACTGAGCCATGGCAAACAGCCATGGCAAACAGAACCAGAGGATGCTTCCTGGCCCTGCTGTGGCTTTGCCTGTTATCAGTAGTTGCTTTCTTCTCGCAGATTCAGACAGATCTTTCATGAAGTATACTGAAGTGCAGATTTCACTTTCGGCATAATAGAGTCAAAGCAGTGTGACTTCCTTAAAATCTGGTTATTCTGGATTCAAATAGCTGTAACAGACCACAATCCACTACATGTTTGTAACTGTTGTTCTGCATCCAAGACAAAGAACTACATGATAGATTAAACCAAGCAGCAAGGCATCTCTAGATATTTAGATATTTCTTATCAGCTTTAGATAAAATGGTAATGAATTGGTGCAGTGTAAGCTGCTGTCCCCAAAGCTCACCTTAGGAATCACATAACCTTGGAAATTCACATCGGTAGGTGTTGATCGGGACACACCCATTGGGACA
Source organism: Aquila spilogaster (assembly GCA_024606505.1). Lineage (NCBI taxonomy): Eukaryota > Metazoa > Chordata > Aves > Accipitriformes > Accipitridae > Aquila > Aquila spilogaster. The sequence goes on from JANHGO010002291.1 coordinate 7,401, forward strand.
ATATTGGCAAATCTTTGTATTTCGTGTATCACCGCATCTGTGTAAGGCATCTTCTTCCGGTCCTCCAGCTTAGGCATCTCCCCTGGCTCAATGACCTGGTTCATTTCTTCCTGAATTTTTCCTTGTGGGGAGGAAAGGATTAAGAAGCTGATCCTCCTCTTACCTTACAACTGAAATAGCCTTCAGTTTGGCCATGATGAAGAAAAGGGAAAACTCTGGGAGCAGTTGGGAAGAGCAGAAAGGGGGGTGAGTAAGTCAGGGCATGGTGTGGTTCTTTCATGTTTATTCTTGAGCCAAGGGAGCTTGAATGGAACAATACAGGACATCCCATGCCTGGCTCTGACTGCACGCCTTTGTTACCCCAAAGCCTTCAACAGAAACCAGATCAGGATCAGCTCCCCAGGAGACGGGAGACCTTTAGTGACACCTATAACCTGCAGGAGAATAACGATGGGGAGCCCTCCTATGACTTCAGGCTGTCCCTCAGCCTCTCCCACCTGGCTGGGCTCTTTTATTGCAATCCATCTGAATAAAACCCCTTTGTGAAGTCAGTGGTTGTTATCTCCCTGAGAGCACTCACAATAATTACTCTAAACAGTGCTGACTGAGTTCCACTCCCTTCCATAACTGAAGCCTTACACATGCAGCAGAGTATCGTACAAGAGGAATTCTCAGCCTTACTCTGAATTTCTGGGTATTTCATCATCAGAAGAAGACCCCAGCGCATGGTGGTAGAAGTAGTCTCAGTCCCAGCAGCAAAGAGATCCAGGGTTGAAAACAGCAGGCTTTCATTGTGGAACATAGTGTGGGGTTTCTTTGACTCCTTCAAAACAAACAGGCAAAGGCCATAAGTTCTGCAGCAAGTGATACCAGTACTGACTACATTGCCACCATCTTCATCTGCATTTTAGGTTTCTGTGATTGACTTGCTGTGGGAAACTAAATGTTCAGTATTTTTGTATTAAGACCTACACCGTATAGAATTTAGGTTCATCCAGCCTCCAAATCCAGATACTGGGTCTGCAAGAATACAGTTATTGCAGTTCGGTTTATCACCAGATTATTCTTGCAGGGAGGTTGTGGATGGTCTTCTCCCTACACGTGTTGAGTGGCAGCATATTTCAGCACAGCTCCAACCAGCAGTTCCAGCGGAGGGATGGAGTGATACAGCACTGCTCACCGTGAGGATGAGCTTCAACACGTTCTGCTCACTGCTGTTCTGCTTTTACTCACCCTCCATCCCTGACAGATGATCAGTCCTAATAATGAGCCAGAGCCAAGAGAATTCCAGACTTAGCTTTGAAGTACCTGTTGTTGCTTCATCATGAAGGCATCGACGAAGCCTGTTAGGTTATTCTCATTCAGTTCTTCTTTGTGCTCCCTGAAGAGTTTCTGGAGGAAAGCACTCAGCTCACTGATATTTTGTAGCACGGTCCTGGAAGCTCCAAAGAGAAATCCAAGGGATGGGTAGAAATTATATAACTGTGGAGCAACAGAAGCCTGTTAGTTGGTGTTTCGAACATACACAAATAGCACAAATGTGAGCTGCACTGAGCTCAGCATGGCAGTGTGTTATATGGACGTGGTGTTTGTAGCAAGTTTGGTCTCACTCCTCCCTCACACGAGAGGTGGGCACTTCTGCAATGAGACCCCCAAAATGGTTTCAGCTCTGGAGGAAGACTTGGGAGGGCATTTTGGCGTCAGTCTCTGATGTGAGAGATGCACTGTGCTTCTCCTCTTGAAAGAGGGTGAATTGGTTCCTTTGGTGAAGACTGTTTTTCTTTCTCTTACTGATAAGCAGCAGAGAAGGAGCCCAGGGCTGGGGAATCTGTGTGCTATGGATACAGAGCCACAGTGTGTTCTGTACAGGCTGCTGGTGGTGTTCTTGTTCTCCCCTCGAGAAGCAAAGTGTGGGAGGCCATGAGGACAAACACCATTAGTCAGACATGCTCCCAAAAGCTAAGACATAAAACCAAGCCCTTACCAGCACCATCGGAGAGCCCAGCAGCTTCGTGTTCTCATTTAACAGCTTCAGCAAAGTGAGAAATGCGGGATCATCATATTCAAACCTCTCTCCAAACAGTATAGAGCAGATGACGTTGGATACAGCATTGTTGAGTATCATCTTCGTGTCAAATGGTTTCCCTGTAGTTCAAGCAACACAAACAAATGCTGATGGGATGATGCTCATTTTGCCCTGCAATACAGGAATGCGCTGCTGGGGTAGGGAAGGACGGGCTCTGTTTCCCCTGGGACAGCTGGCCGGCCCTAGGTATGGTCAGGGAATGCTGTGCAAAATGCCGCATTCAAGGCATGGGAAAAGAGCAGAGACTCTGTCAGGTTTCTGTGGAAATGTGGTCCTGAGCTCCCCTAGGATAAAACTCATTCACCACCCAGAATGCACGCTAGGGAATCTGGTTTCAGTGTCTTAAGGCCTCCATTTAATAACCTACCCAAGCACGTGCTGGACTTTAACCATCAGATACCATTTGCTCAATGTTAAACTTTCATTAATCTTTATTGTTCTGCTAGACACGTTTTCTGTCTCTGGATGAAAATCTTGACACTCACCTTGATAAGATTCAAAATATTTAATGAGAGAATTCAGTTCCTCAAGGATTCGGACCTCAATCGTTCTCCTTCCCATTCCAAAATCTCGCAGTGTGGACAAGGTGAACCTTCTCATAGTTTTCCATAGCTCCCCGTGGCTGAATGCTATGCCTAAAACGAAAGTGTCAAATCCTTATGCTACCTGTGGCAAGTAAATGTAAAGCCTTGTTACACACTGGCAGCAGAGCTGCTCAGTACATGGTTGTACAGACAAAAGGCAGTCATAAGAAGATGATGTTCTCTGCAGTGAGATCAGACAAACTACAAAAACCGATGACAACCAAAAGGCTGTTTACCATTTCCTCGTGTCATTTTCCTAAATATAGGTATTTCTGCTCTCTCTCCAAATTCTTCAGCATGATTTAGAAGGGCATCCTTGATGGTTTCGTATCCAGCCAGCACTACAACTTTCCTGGGTCCGAAGTGCACGGTGAAGACATTGCCATATAGCTTGGAGAGCTGTCACAGTGAAGAAACACATTCATTCTAAAGCAGAGCTGGACCCACACACTGCTTCCCGAGTGAACTTCCAGCCCGCAACGACCCTCCCAGCCCTGCCCCAGGTCTCCAGGTGCTGCTGCACTGCAACTGCCGAGCAACGGCTATCACTGCCAGCATCTCTGCTTGCACCCTGTTTGCACAACAAGGTGTCTGCTATCGCTGCTCCTATCAGATGAGTAGTCAATAAAAAGGCACTGCATTCCTGTGGTGTTCTGCAGGAACAGGCCAGCGTAGCGATACTACTGTGTGGAGGCAGTTAGCAAATGCTGCAGCAGGCAGGCTGTTTATTTTAATACCACTGACCTGAGGCAAACGGGTGTGCACACCACTTCGGGGCTGAAGCCACAAACACTACAAAAACAAAGCTAGACAATAACTCTTTCAGGACAGCACTTGTCCCTAATTGTTGCAAGGTGGGTAATGTTGCAGTCATAGCGAAATTATTTGCTGGCCACCAGAAACTTCAGTCTAACCAGGAAGCGTTCTCTTGTAGATAATGTCACAGGAGCACTGGACTTTATAGGAAATTAAATATGAATCATCTGTCACACAGAAGAGTGGCTTTGGCAATCTAATCACTCACTTGGTATTTTAGCTTTAGTTTAAACACTGCGAGCCATCCACTCCTTGTTTCCGACGTGCCTGAGTTACCGTTTGCTATGCATTAGATGCATACCGAAAATTGAATTTCAGATTAGAAGCAGCTCCTGTTATTACACCAGACAAATTAAATTTGTTTTCATCAAATGACCATTTGACAGCTTGGGAGATAATGTGAGCGCTGGTTCGTGCCTCCCTGGCAGCGAACAGGCACGCAGCAGGTCTGGGGCAGGGCATCACAGCCGCCTCCTGGCCTTCCTTTGGATATTTCTTCGCATTAGGACTTATTGGCATCAGCCCTGGTTTTACTCAGCAACATAAGGATTGGATGTGGCACGGCTGAAAGCCTAAAGCTGCTTGGCAGCTTAGGGGAAGCGAATCTGGTGCCCTCAAGAGACATCTGTATCATGAGAGACAGGTGACTCTCCCTATAGGCATTGCGAGTGCTGTAGGAAATCTTCATTTTGCAGGATGTTCCCCTTCCACCACTGCAGAACTTCAGTGTTTGTGAGGCCCTCTCTCTTGCTGTGGCTGCCCAGGTGAACTTACCAGGACTGGGTCTCGCCACGGTAGTGCCCGGTCAGCACACAATTGCATCTCCATTTCCCTAGCTGCATTCCTCGCTTTGGGAATTGCACGCTTTCCCCCTGCCTGCTCGCTCCCAGCCTACCTCTGTCAGCGACTGGAATGGCTTTTTCAGGTCCACCACATTCAAGTTTCCAATCAGAGGAAGAGGCTGCGGCCCGGGAGGCAAATTGCAAACTCTCTTCTTCCAGCTGGTGGTGAAGTATAGGAGAACGGCCAGCCCTGCTGCCAGATAGAGGAGCGAGCTAATGGCCACGCACTGCAGCAAGCTCGTTATGGCCATGGCTGGATCAGAAACCAGAATGTGGATATGAGCATCCTGGGACTTCCTTTATAGCCCTTCTGTCATCACCTGAGCACACCTCATGGGGAAGTGGCTTTGCACAGAGAAAAGGGCTCTCAGGTCTTGTTCACTTCCATTTGGACCACAGGTACATTTTTACCTGCCAAAAAAGCAGCTTATTCAGAAAATTGGATTAACTTAATCTGGAGCTCCTATTTCACCTACAAGAACAGAGCAAGATGTTTGTTTTCCAGTGTTACGTGCATGTTGTGGTCCATGTGATTTCTGGGGCAGAAGGAAGGGCTGTAATGGGTTCTCCCATTTTTGTCCTGGTGTCGGGACTTGGCTTGAGCACTGGACAGCAATGGGAGAAGTAGGACGTGGGAGGGAAAGCCCTCAGTAATGGCTAGGGTGCAGCTGGCAAGGAAGTCCCTGGAGAAGACAAAGCCAACCAAGGAGATGGGATGGAGCTGACATGATGTGCTGAATTCAGGCTTGCAGAAGGGTGTCGATCCCCACACAGGTAAAGCTCTGCTCCTCCAGCACACCAGCAAAATCACTTCCTTGGGCAACCCAGTGTTATCATGGCAGACACTGTTACTGTCCTGCAAGTCCTCTGCTGACCATCCCAACAGGCCCCTGAAATCACTTCCATCACTATTCCGCAGCCTCCTGGTCAGAGGCAGTGTGCTTTGGTGATGGCTCCTGCCTTTTCAAGAGCAGATATGCGCAATCCTCTAGGAGAGACTATTCCATCCAGACTTCTGCCTGGGGTGGGAAAGAGACCCTTGGTGACTGTTGGCCGAGCAAAGCAGGGCTTGGCAGCAGGCTGGGCAGAGGAGAGAGGCTGCCTGGAGCTGCTGCAGAGCGGGTGCCAGCCAGGAGGAGCCCTGAGTACTGAGTCATCTACCATGCCAGGGCACGGTCCTGCAAGAGCCTGCGTGCCTGGGAGGGTGACAGCTCACCAAGAGCCACCCGCGCCCTTTGTGTCTGTGGGGGATGACGGTGATGCAGAAAGGATCATGAACAGGAGGCCACAGCTGTAATTGGTGGCCTGAGGGGAAGAAGCCAATGTGGTGCTCCATCATATATTCTCAGGTGGGGATATTTTGCTCCCCAGTTGCATATTCTGTCTGATTACCGGGCTGTTCTGCTGTTCCATCCTTTGGAAATCTTCAGTTTTAATAATACTTTTTGCTAGAATCCTCCAAGGCTCCTGGGTGCAGGCTCCACTGATGGAAAAATGATGATTATTTATTAATAATAATGAAAGTACATTAGCTGAAGGCAAGAGGAATCAATAAACTCTAATTAGACTGACAAGAAAATAGGTGCCTGCGTGTCTGCCTGTTCTCCACAGCTGGTTATTGGGGTGGAGGGGAGCTTTTTCACAAGGGGACTTACCCTGCAGGAGAGGTCCAGGCAGCGTGAGGGAAGGTGGGAGGACAACTCCGATTAGATGGTTGTGTCCTTCTCAGGTTCTGCTGCACAAGCGAGAAGGTCTCGGTCCGTGTCCTCCTCTGCTGGAGCAGAGGTGGCTTCTGCTATAGAAAGGAGAACCTTCTCAGGGGCTTTCAAACTGCTTCAAGCTCAAACTGTACCTGGTGATAAGAGAGCTTGAAATCTTTTCTCAAGCAACGAGCGCATGGATTTGCAGCCTGCTGGACCCATGCACAGAAAGGATGAATGAGCTCTCCATGGGAGATGATCACGGCAGTTTTAAAATACCACTAATGCCATTTCCTCACCTCCATCTCTTCCTCACAAACCTTGGCTTCCACTATGCAATCCTAAGCACTGCCAACCAATTTGTTGGCTTACAGGGCTGGAGAGTTAATTCTGTTCTCTGCCCACAGGTGCCTTTGTCTTTCTACCAGCACAAGCCAGAACTAATGCCATCTTCAGGTAAGCAGGATTTGTGGGCATAGCTCAGGGAAATAATCGGTTCCTCCTAGGAAAGGACCCTGTACATTAAACAGCCACACACATCTAACTTCTGTGTGTTCATCTGGAATCAATCTGGATACAATCTTCTAATGGGACATGGGGTAATAATGCTATGGTAACAGTTGGATAATGCAGAGAAAGAGCTATTATAAAGCCATAACTCAGTCAATGAGTTCTGATAACATAATAAACCACAAGAGTGAAGACCAAGGGCTTGTATCCCTTGCAAGTCTCTGCAACACATTTACAACCACACGAGATGCCTATCAGCCATGCATTGTTATCAGGGATATATAAACCCTTTTAAACATTAACATTTTTATAGACTCAGATGTGTTAAAACTCAGGTAGCTCTTTGCCAAGGGATTTTGCTCACCTTGACAAATGCCAGTGCAAAAAGAAATCAAAAGCCTCAGACTTTGACCTCCTTCCTTTTTTTTTCAGTAATTATTGCAGTGTTTTATTGGATTCCACCTGCTTCTTCCCATCCTGCAAAACAGTATTTCTGTGGGATTGCTACAGGATACCGATCGGTGTTTGCTGTGGGCATTTTGGTACAGCTAACTTGTACTGGATTTCTTTCCATTTGCCTGTCAAATCAGTCTGTTACACACCTATGTTGGGAAGGAGGACCCCTGAAAATATACTTCTAAAAATCATTTTACTGCAGATTTCCAAAGACTGAAGGATTGCAATAAATTGTATGTGATGGGTCTGGCCACTGGGGGAAAACATTTAAAACCAACCTCTGCATGGGCTTAGCGTACTGTCTCTGTGCAGAGCCTAAGGTGACACTGTCCTTACCTCTTTTAGCAACAAACTGTTCTCAGAAACACTGTTCCTTTTGAAAGCACTGCTCTCAAACAGATGCCGTTCCTACAGGAGCCTCACTCTGTCACAAACAATACAGGATGTCCTGGGTTTTGGTGCTGGTGATGTGCTTTACAATACGCACACCTATAAGAATACCTGCAGTCAGAGCCCCTGTGTCCACAGCCAGGAGCATCATCTTTTGGACCCTATGCTTTTGTCAACAAGCCGAGGCAGCCTGACCCGGGCAGTTAGTGCTGAGGAGTCCAGGTTATGACAAATTTATTTTCAAAACAGGACTGAAGAGTTCCAGCACCTCACTTAGCACCAAGGCTCTTTTTGTCCCGGGTCTGCAGCTTCAATCTTCTCAACACAGCACAACAGAAATAGTATTAATCCAGGAGCAGTCTGGGACATGGCGGATATAGGAGGATTAGTGGGGAGGTATCTAGAGCCAGTGTTCCAGCACCTCAGTTTTGGGGCCCCTGTCTTGGAGCAGACAGAGATGTGGATTTAGATATACCAGAACTGCAACTAGCAACATAACAAGAAGTTTGCTTTGGCTTTCACCACCGTGCTTCTATTTCTGCCATGTTCCCTTCTACACTGGTGAGGCTTTGATTCAGTCAGTACAGAAAATGATCTATCATTCCGTACACCTTTGCAGAGTGCATAGCATATTAAGGCCTTGACCTTACTGGCATGAAACTATGATTTCCCCCTAAGTGCAAAACAATAATGTTTCATTAATCATCCATAACAGAAATCCCCGTTCCCCAGACTACTGGCAATAATCTACATTTTTGCTTGTCTAGGAACTTGAATTAAAGGGGAGAAAAATGGTTTACAACAGCCTGTGGCAGCGATGTAGCAAGAGACTTTATGTAAGAGCTGGCGGAGAGCTGACGGCGCGAGGGTGAGGCGAGCAGCGAGCTGCTGGAAGGATGTTTCTCTGAGGTGTGTTCTGTGCCGGAGCTGGGAACAGCAGTCTCAAGGGCACAAATTCCAGTGCCTGAATGTGCTTGGTCTTGTTCAACTGATTCATTTCTTACAGCTATACCAAGGTGAGCTGCAAAATCACCTCCTGCTTTACTCAAAGGCTTTTGCAGCTTGTCGATAAATTATTTTCCAATTAACTACCTGCTAGCTTGGAGCTGGAGGCTCTCAAAAGATGCAGCAAGGTGAGGGAGAGAAAACAGTCACAGTCTTTGCAGTGCTCCCAACAAGGAAAAGGGGTTCTGGTTTCTGCTCTGACGTGGTACATCTCAGTGGTGCTTCCCAAGGCAGCGTGGAGTGACTACAAAGCCCGTCTGCAGGTGCATCCGTACAGCTGACAGATAAGCACTGACAGTGCTAAAGGTTTTCCCTGCGATTTGACAATGTTGAAAAGAGCAAACTTTTGCTTTAGTACATAATTAATGACTAACAGCTCTGATTCGAGCTTTTAAATCAAGTTCAACTTGAAAGTCCAAGATTTTCCCTAGTTCAGGGAATCACCCGTTCTGAGGTTTCTAACTCGTGGGAAGGGCTCCGGGGTAGAGGTGTTATAACGCACTGGATGCTCTGCAAACAACCCGACCTTTCCTGTACAAGTGGCAGCTTTTTTTCCCAGATCCCCCTATGCCATGAAAGTCTCCCACTTCTTTGAAAGATTATACATGGCAAGCATTTAATTCTTTGGTGGTGACACTGCTTTGTGGCACTGTTTTGACGGAATTCTTTTGGTTGGTTTAATCTGAAAATTAGAGGGTTTTTTTCTCTTAACAAGTGTTATCTAATGGAGGTTTTATTTGATCTCCTTGGGAAAAAAAAAACTTATTAAACTGCTAAAGCGCTTGTATGAGATTCTAAGACAAACCTTACCTTTAAAGGAAACTCTAGAAGATGGGACTGGTGTTTGCAGTAAAGCACTGAGTAACCATAACCAAACACCTGCTGCTGTTCCTGGCCTGAATTCGGGTAACTACAAAAACTAAGGCTCCAAAGGAAGACACTGACTTAATGGATAGGCAGTTAAAGCATTTAATATAATGCAGCCACGCAATGGAGTCTTCGCACAGGACCCTCTCTGCTTGGGAACAGTCCCTCCCGTGGGATCCCTGCATATCTTTTCCTTTGGTTTCTCCTTTCAGCACACAGGGAATTGGGTGAAGCACTGCGTGGGAGCTGAACACAGCTGGGGTGCAATCGGGAGCCTCAGCCCGAGCTGCTGCTCGACCCTATGTTTGCGTGAGCTTATGAAACAGGAGCGTCTCCTTGTTGCTGTTAGCTGCTCTAATGAAGTCAAGTGGAAAAGAGCTGCTGACCCTATAATAAAAAAACACATCTATTGTTCGTAGCCCTGAGAAGGCAGTGCTATAACGAAACCCCATCTTTCAGGCTGTGTAAACCAGGCCCTTGTAATAGAACACGGTGTAATTTTCCATTTACTGTTTCAAATACTGCAATAAGAAAGCGATCCCGGCGTAAACAAAAAAGCCCTTCAAGTGGTGCTGCGGGGAACATTTCCTCAGTGGTCATCCCCAGCAGTCGCAACTCTTCCCTTTCCTTCCCTTTTTTAACTCCCATTTCACATCACTTCTACTTATCTCAGTCATTTAATTACAAGAAAATCGACTTCAAACTGATGAAAGACCGTCTTAACCCAATTGCAGCTGCGGGCAAAGAGGAGAAACCGTTTTTCCCTCCGCTGCTGCAGGCAGCTTCCCCGTGACCGGCACCCCCAGCCCTCCCGTCTGGAGCCGAATTAGGCAATAACACTGCGATTCTGAGAACAACGCGCTTTATTTCCCTGTTGGGGTTCTCCATGGCGGCCCACAGCGCGGCCTGCGGCAGTGACGTCACGCTCGCCCCCGCCACGTTGCCGCGGCGACGCCCCCCACCCCGCGCGCGGATGCGTCCCCAGGTTACCATAGCGACGCCGACGCCGTTTCCATAGCGGCGCGGCCCCGCCCCCTCCCCGAGGCGACGATCACGTGCCCCGCTCGATGCGTTCGGCGCTCTCGCGAGAGCTGCGCTCGGCTCTCCCCGTCGGTGCGTGTGGGGGCGGCGGCCGCCATGTCCACCGCTATGAACTTCAGCGCCAAGAGCTTCAAGCCGCGGCCGCCGGATAAGGGCGCCTTCCCGCTGGATCACTTCGGTGCGGTAACGCGGCCTGCCGCCGGGCCCCGCTACCCCTCGGCCCCGACCCCAGGCCGAGCCCGGCGGCAGCGCGGCCCCCGCTGTGTGTTGCAGGGGAGTGCAGCGCCTTCAAGGAGCGCTTCATGCAGTGCCTCCGCGACAGCGGCTTCGAGAGCGGCGCGTGCCGGGAGCGCGCCATGGCCTACCTGCAGTGCCGCATGGACAGGCAGGTGGCGGCCGGGGGGCGCGCGGTGCCGCGGGCACGCGCCTGGCGCGGCCGTCCCTTCCTCTTGCAGCGGCGCGCTCGGCCTGCGGCGAGGCCGGACCCCCTGCGGGAGGAGCGGAGGGGCGTCGCGAAGGAACGTGGGGCGGGCGGTGGGGAGGAAGGCTGCAAATGAAAAGGGTGAAGACCGCGGCGGCGAAGCGTAACAGCGCCGCTGGTGTTGTGCATCGCGTTCGCTCAAAGATGCGGTAAATGGCACAGCTTTAGGAAGGCGCTGGGCAGTGAGTGAAGTGGGGATAGCAAGAGGCGGGTCAGTTCCCCAGAAAACTCTTGTTCAGTGCAGTAGAAATGCAAAGTCACGTCCTGAAGCAGTGATAGAGCACCTGGTGGGAAGGCAGGGCCAGCCCAAGGGAGCTCAGGTACGTTGCAAGGTACCCGAGTGACCGGAACGGATCCACCCCTTCCCAAACCTCATGTAACGGTTGGCAGTGGAGGTGAGGGCATCTCTTGCTGGAGGTCCCTGCCTTCCTGAGGCCTAAAGGTGAGCAGCTCCTTCCCCTCATTTCTATGTCCCTGGCTGCTGCATTTGGGCTCATTCTCATTTGCTGTAGCTAAAGACTTTGCCACCCTGCTGTTATTTTGGTACTTTCTATCCCACTGTAGCACTGTAGCATTGCGTTCAGATCTGGTGTCAAAAGACAGTGTACTTAATGGAAAATTGCGGCTAAGGAGAAAACCTACCTCCGTGTTGCTGTCCATCAGTGTCCCTGCAGTGATGTTTCTGAGGCTTTGCCAAGGGGCATCCACTCTGTCTTGGATTTCTTTACAGTAAACAGTATGAAGTGAAACAGAAAATGATGATGATCTCTTGGTTATAGAGTGTTCTGCAAAATTGTTGTTTCTGTTTTTAATGTAGGCAACTTATGGCTAATGAACCCCTGGAAAAGCTGGGATTTAAAGATCTGATAGATGAGGAGTCAGAAGCAAAACCTGGGAAGCTGTGATGAAGAAAGACAGCTTTACTCCTCACATATGGAAAGCGTAACTCCTGTGTAGTACATATTGTACTTTTGTGCATATTGCAATAGGAATTTTGTGAATGAACCTTCCAAAATATTCTTTCCTAAAATAAGATTTTTAAAGTGAGCTGAAGTGCTGCCTTTGTTTACTTTTCTGAGGTATTTCTTAGCTTCTTTCTTTTAAATTCTCTAGCCTGCTCTTAAGGATCACTAAGACTGCTTTACATGGGAGAAAACAATTGTTGCCGGATGTGTTCTCCATGTCTGCGAGAACAGTAAACTCTTGCACAGCAATCCTCCACCTCTACTGTATAGATCTTGAACTATAGGTTATTGTTATGTAGGCATTACTAATGTGCTTACAGGAGGCACCTTTCAGGTGGAAATAAAGCTGTTGTGGTACTTGGAATTTCTTTTTATTAAATATTGCTGTTAATTTCCTGCTTTGGGGTGATCTCCTTACTAAGCTGTGGTTCCAACATCACCAGTAGTTATTCTGCTTTTATTTACCATGCCAACCATTGACCTTTATTTCATCGTGGAACCAGAGGTCTTTCATTACAGTTGTCTTCATTTCTCCACTTAGTGCTGCCATGTTATTTTTCACATCATTACGGTGAAATCGGAGGGAAGATGGCAATGGTATTTGTTTCTCTTCAAAGTAAATGTGAATTATATTTATAAACATGTCTGGACATTTTCTTTACTTTTAAAAACATGTTTTTAGGGATGCCCACACTTAAGTGTAGGAGAACAGCTCCAGCTCTTTCTTTATTTAGTGTCCTCTGCTTGGTACATCCAGCCATTTGTACTGCTGCACAGGAATTTGAGCAAACAGTTGCTACATGGTTTAGATATGTTTTTCTTGAGACAGTTGATACTGTCATCTGTGTAACTGTAGGGTAGAAGGGGTGATGGTTCAGAAGCCTCGAGTGATTGAATGTAGCCTGCTGAGCTGGGGTGATAGCTGCTCTTTAAGTGCATTGTCTGAGGTTACATGCTGAGGGAGAAGTCTCGTGGGACTCTTAGAATGGTGGAGGCCCTGGCTCTGGACCTGTTGCAGGAGGAATTGTGGGAACAAATGTGATTTCTAAGAACTGTGCACCACACCAAAGAAAACAGTGCTCTGTGCTACTGGTCTGCCTGCAGTTCTCCCATAGCACCTCAGTGATGTGGCCAGCAGGGCCGTGTGTGCTATGGGCTGCCAAGTGGGCAAAGCGTGCTTCGTCCTTCACACAGTAACTGCAGAAGTGGTAACTGCCATCCCAGCAGGGATCTGGAGTGGGAGTTTTGCACCTCTCCAATCTGTAGAAGATAACATCATCTGGGTCCATGAGTACATCTCATCCTGCCTTCCAGCGTGGTGAGTCAGCTTCACAGCACTGTTCCTTTCATGCCAGGACAAGACCGAGGACTCTGAGTGGATAGATGAAAACTCAGGAAATTGACAGGAGCATCTATTTCCTGGCTGCGAGGCATTAGCTGGAGAAGATAATGCATTCTGTGGAATTGTGAGGTGAGTTCAAAGTTGGTGAGGGCTATCAGTTTTTCGATTGAGATCTATTGTAACTGAGAAGTGGTGGAAAAATAGGTCATTAATCAATGCCGAGCCTGGGGTCAAACAATTCTGACTTGCTCTGGGGACAAGTCACTGCAACACCAGAGCCATGTGGGGGAAGTTCCTGGAATTCAATTTATTCCTGCCAGCACACAGACCATTAATTAAAACCTTTCTCTAAAACTTGTTTATTTTAGCTTTGCTTGTGGGATCCAGTTTTGTACTCCTTTACAATGACAGCAGTGCATTAAGACAAACAAGTCATAAGTTTGTAGCTAATCTTTCCTGTTCCTGTACTGAGGGGGAAGCTGTCCAGAAGCTGACACCAGGTTGGGTAAGTTTATTCTGGAAGTGCTGAGCTGAGGCTCAGTATGTGTGGTACGGGGGGAAGCAGTGTTGTCAGGGATGCTGATTTCTTTATGTAGGTGTTCAGATTTAACGAGCTGCTCTGCTGTGTGTGGCACCAGGAGCAAGGTGAGTCCCACATAAGTGCATTAATCTTCATGTGAGAAGCTGGTGAGTGTGCCTGCTTGCACTGGTGCTGCCTTCCAAAGGCTGCCGTGAAGCACCACCTGCTGACAGTCACTGGGACTTGGAGAAATGCAAACGGTTGCAAAATGATGTTCAGCTTGGATTAATGTACAAAATGCCTGTTGAGATGTAATGGTACAGGTGTGGAAGGCATAGCCTAAAGCAGGAGGAAGTGTTGACTGTGTTGGAATGAAGAGCTATGTAAGCTGTTGAACAATGATAGAAAACAGTAAGTAAGGGGGCTGTGATAGTCTTTCCTAGAGTTTTTTTTTTTTTCCAGCCAAACCTTCATTATAAAATAACTCTAGGTGTTCTGCTGCTTGGGATCCTGTCCTGGGGAGTCCCCATAGGGCTCCATGTCAGCAGTGCTGTGCATGCTGGCACTTAGGAAAGCCTTGCGCACGCATACCCCATTTGTTCAGGTTAAAATCAATTCAACCACAGAGTTTAACCTTGGTCACTGTAGTTATTTACAGAAAGAGAACACTGCTGCAAGCCAACCCTCATTATGTCTTCCTGGAAGACCTTGAGCTCTAGGTGTATCTCCAAACAATAGCAATGAGCTGCAGAACAAGGAAGAAAGGGTTTAATAAACAATTCCAAGGCTCTAAGAGTTCTTCGATTAAAAAAAAAAAACAATTAAGAAAAGCACAAAAGCGTATGCAAAGAGAGCCTCCTGTGCTTGTGCTGGAAGTGGGCCATGGTCCCAACTCTTGTACGTTAGCAGAGGGATCTTGTGCCTCTGTGGTAAGGAAGGGTTGTGCCCCTTGGAAGTGGGATAGCAGGTGTAGCAGAGGGGTTGTGCAGTCAGTGCAGTTATGGACAGGCAGCGGGTGTAGCTGGCTGACCTTGCAGTTCTTGAATCCTCTCTCAAATTCTTCCCTGTTTGTTCTACCTGCTCCAAGGCCACAGAACTCCTTGTACTAGGCATTACACTTTCAATGGATGATCACCCCCCACCTTGTTTTCCTTTGGTGACCACAGAGTTGCTGGCCTTTCCTGGTGACTAATGGCCCTTTGTGGAAGCAATCAGTGTAGCCTTTCTCTTAACTGCTGCTTTTGGAGGCACTTACCCAGTGCTAACAGCAGGAGGGAGCAAGGTAGATTAGAGCACCTGCGTTTGCACCTTGCTGTCTCACTTGGCTCCTGTCAGGCCTGGAGAGCTGTGGGAGGCACTAAGCTGCTGATCCTATTCCAGCTGCTAGGCTATTGCCCTGACACAGTTAAGGATAAGGAAATTCTGTAGGTAAGCCATGAGAAAAGGAACCTGCTCCTCATACAAGAAGCGTCTGTGGTGTCTGTCACTTCATGCAGTGTACTCTGAGAAGTACCTTGGGTGTTCTGGTTCCACTGGAGAGCAGTATGCTTCTCTGTGATGCCTGGGCAGGATGAGATCCTTCTGCCAGTATGCAGGAGGGCAGGCCTTCCTGGCAGTGAATCCAGTGACCCCAGAGGGTGTTGATTGCTTTTCTGCCTGAAGGACATTGTGTCTGAAGCAGACCTGCCTGCTAAATTTGGGAATGTGGCATGAAGTATCAGTTTTCCCATAAAAATCAAAGCTCTGACTCAGATTAAGAAAGCAAAAGACTTCGGGAAGGTACCTGCAAGGGTTATTTTCCCTTTCCTGGGTATTTCAATGGAAATTGGATGTCTGATTAATCTTTTCCCGGTTCTTTTTTTCTTTTAATGACTGCTTCTCTGAATAGCTGGTAATGCTGCATTTCCGTCAGGATGCAGCAGTTTTCTAGCTAGCAGATTTCAGGACAAAATGCTTTCCGTCTGGTGCCATATGGCTTGAAATGCAAAAGCGATCACTGCTAGAAATAAGATCTTCATAGAAAGTCACCTAGAAGTTAATGTGTGTGTACAGAGGACTTGATAAACCTTGGTGCATCTTTTTATTTCCTGGGACTGACGGTGACACAGGGAGAGTTTTTTTCTGACTTCTTATAGAGAGTGATGCTCCTGTTCTCTCCCTAGCATTGCATGGACTGTTTCACCACTGGATCGTTTATTCCCCATATTCCAAGAGATCTTGGGACTTGCATCAGCAGGTACATCAGTTTCTTATTTGCTGATTCCTGCTGGGCTTGGTTGCATGAAAGACAGCCCAGACGAATGTGGCATTCACCACATAGCCCAGCAAAAGCCAGTTAGCTCTGTGATGGTAAAACAGCTCCAGTGGGTTGAATCCGGTCTGTGCTGTTCCAGCTTTGGTGGGATGTGTACCTGTGTGCATGAACAGTCTTTCCCAGCTTCCACACAGAGTAAGGCAGGTTCCACTGACATGGGAGGGACACCATGGTCCGTCTGGCTGCGTCCTGCTGGCTGATAATGAGCAGTGCCTTACACCACCCGGTGCTGCAGGTGCTCTTCTATTCAGGTCATATGAATTATGACAAACTGATAGCAGCAACGATGTAAAGTAGCCTCATAAAAAGAGAGCGGAGTAGCGAAGTAAGGGAGAGTATCCAGAATGACTCAGGCTTCTAACTTTATCTTGATGATTTTAAAAAGTAGGCAGTGGTGGCTGCTTGTGCAGCCAGTCCCTTTGGGCAACTGAGCTCTTTGACTATTTTAGTAACTTTCTAGGAGCAGACAGCTCTGATTTCTGCAGGATTTCTGGTGTTCTCAATTCTAGCAAGCCCTGTTTCAGCAAGAAATTCTTAATGCACCTGGTTTTAATCTCTCTTGCAAAGCTGCTAATGGAGGAGGGCATATGGGAAGGCAGTCACATGGAGGAAGTGCTCTGGAAAGCAGTCAGGCCCAGTTTTGGGCTGTTCAATTTGCATTTCTCCATTACCAAACTGTTCTGAGTTTCAGCAAGCTTAGGAGGCACTGCTGCTCTCCTCAGGACAAGGCAGGAGGAGATCAGCAGCCCTGCAGAATCTGGGATGCTGGCACTGCCCTGACGATTTGATGTGACGCTGTGGGCTGCAGTGGCTTCAGACCTTACAAGTGCTTGGCCAAATCTAATGTCAAATCCTGACTTTCTTGAGGGGAGCAGGATTTATGGAGACCTCACTAGGATCAATGCCCTTGCATGGATTATCTGCTCTGGTACAGACTGCACTCTCAAATTCTTTCACTTCTCTGGCAGAGATGGTGGAGCTGCTGGTTTGTGGGGTGAGATCCTGCTCTTGTAAATCTGCTGAAGAGCCAGAATTTAATTCCCAGAAAGCAGTTCTGGGAGGAGGTGTATCTGGCTTCCTTGCATGGGGATATGGTCAGTGGACCTTCCATGTGCAGGACAGAAACATAACCACAGTCAAATACTACACAGCCTTAGTGATGCAGGGTGTGCAATTTCTGGTCAAAGAGTCAAATGCTGAGCTCACAGGCTGCTGAAAAAGAACCAGGTGGGTGAGAAATTAGAGCGAGTCCAGAACATCTCCTTCTACCCTTCTGATGCTCACACCAGGAGACCTGCAGATGTGGTGGTTCCAGCTAGAAGGGCTCATTGAAGCAGGGAGATGTCTGGATTGACAGCTTTATTTTGGCTTATTTTAGCAAATAGCAGGGGGGAGGAGGGATGTTTTTCACTGAAACTGATGCTGCCTAGTACTTTGGATCACAGCTGTAATAGGTTGGACTGGCTGAGACTAAATCACATTAGCAGCACTAATAACACGGAGTGGCTGGTACAGTAAACCCACTATGGCAGCACTAAGCTGGTCCTCTGGTTCTTTGAATCAGGTTGGTGCCACTGCTTGGGGCTGGTTTGGTTATTAAAGCTGTTTCACAGAAGTTACCTGGGCAGCTGCTTCAACTCAGCGCTGAAATGGCTGTTCTGTCTCTCTCTCTCCCCTGCCATTCCCCAACCTGGCTTGGGCTTGTTTTATAGCCTGCCATAAAGTTGTTTATTTTTGCACCTGTTTGTAAAGGCTTTTCAGCCACAGGGGTCTCATGATGTTGTTTTCATGGCTTCTGGAGCAGGGCTGCTCTGTTGTTGCTAGAAATAATTGCTGTTAATTAATTCTTTGCTGATTTTTCTTTGGCAAAGCATACTGAAATAAACAAGTGAACAGCATGCTCTGTATCCTGATGCTGTGGGAGCTGTTACAAGGCGTGCAGTGACATCCAGACAGTCCCATCAGCAGCCAGATGAAGGGTAGGACGTGTGGTCCTTGACTTCCTGTGGACAAAGTGGACTGGGGGGAGGCTCAATTACCATCTCGAGCTGTTTAGCAGCTTCCTCCAGGCCATCATTTCTAATCTCTTTCTATAGCAGAAACACAGCTTTGTTTCCACCTAATCCTTTATTCAAATCACAGCTGAGTAATCTTAAAGAAAGTGATGTGGTCTCAAACACCTGTGCTGGACAGGCAGCTGAGAGCAGCAGCCCATCCCAGGGGCTGTAGCTGCACCCAGTTTCTCTTTTCCTCTGTGCCCATTTGAAATGGCTCATCTTCTTTCTGAGGACCCTGGCTCTGCTGCAGAGACTTCCAGACCAGAAGTGATGTGCTGGACTTGCAGCTGCCTTGTCTGCTTCATTCTGCACCCTGCAATGGGTCATCATGCAGTGCAGTCTCCCACTTGAGTGTCTCCGAGCTGTTCCTGGAAGGATGAGGCATTTGAGTCAGGAAGAGATTGACTTATTGGAACTGAGTAAAAGCAATTTCCATGATGAGTGTTTGCCCTGCAGTTTGCATGTCGAACCTGTCACTGATTCAGGTTGAATTGATGATGGCAAGCTCTGAATAATTGTGCTGGCTTTTCTTGGAGGAGCTGGTACCCTGATCTGTTAATCTCTTTGCACGTACATTGGCTTTCTCCATACAGAACTTCCTCAGACCTAAGTCTTCTATTGTCTATGTATCAGGAATAATGCTAAAAGCAGTGGTGTAATGTGGGTGTAGGTGAATTATTGACTACATTGGTCTGATTTAATCTTCTGTGAGAGTGTCATTAGGCAGCACAACTTCAGTCAGGTGCACGGCAGCTGCCATGGAGCACATTCCCTCTGTTGTCCCTCCGTGCCCTATGAAATGGGACCAGTACAATAGCAAAAGAAGTTTTGTAGTGGTTTTTTTTTTTCTTGTGTTGTGATTTTCCTTTGTGCAGCAGACAGATGCAAATACCCAACATCCTCATGCTGCCCTCCAGGACATGTCTGGGCCCCCAACCACCCAACAATGTGACAGAGCAGCCCCTGTGACCCCAGTGAGGAAGTTGCCCCCCTGTATATTGATTCCCATACCAGCCCATTTCTGCAGCGAGTTCAGGGAAAGGAAGAGCACTCATGCTGAGGGAAGAAACAGCACAGACCTGAGCATGTGGTGGATGGGCTGCGAGCAGTGGTTGAGGTTACTTTCCTTTCTGTGGCAGTGTGGTTGCAGGAGAGCAGCTCTGAACTGTGGGGTGTAGCCATGGAACAAAACTTGCAATGGGTGGCAGTTGCAGAAGCCTGAAAAATACTGTTTGGGTAAATGAGCAGAGAAATTTTGCTCTGCAGCTCCTTCCTGTTCTCACTCTCCCTGTTTTTTTCTCCCATGATTAGGAATTCACTGGGCTGGTGTGCACGATGTTACCCACGCAGCTAGTAAGTGATGGGAGGAACAGGCTGCTTTTTCACACTGGTTGCACTGAGCTTTGCATCAGAGTTGGCCACTGTGCTAATGTGGTGAAACTTTGAGTTGCAAATGACTCCCCAGCAAGGCTCTTCGAGAGCTGCGTGACACCTTTTTCTCATTGGAGGCTGCTGCAGGTGCAGAGCTGTTCTGCAGGCATAGGTATTAGGTCTGCTATTTGGGCAGCCTCGTGTCATTTTCCTTTGCGTTGTTGTCTTCATCTCTGTCAGCAGATCCCAACCAAGCATGGACAGTGTGCTTTTTTTTCCATCCTAAAGAAGGAGAAAACCCTGCAGGGAACCATGCAGCACTTTGCTCAAAATCAGAGAAAGTTGGTGCTGGTATCAGATTTTCAGTTCAAAGGTTTGTAATTGCCCTGGTCTGAGCTCTCTGCTTCATGGCATTCCTCCCTCCAGGCATTGCCAGTCTTGATTTAACTCAATCACCCCAAAAATAATATATGTACATATATATTTTACATATATATACATTTTAGTGCAGACAACTGTAGAGTTTGGGGGGGGGATGTCTTGTTTTTTTTCCTTTTTCTTTTGAACAGGAAACCATACTGCAACTGAAATTAGTTGCTTTAGCATGGGAGCGGTCAGTGCTATGGCTTGTGCACACGAACCCTGAGCTGCAAGAGCTGCCTCTGCTGTAGTGCTGAGGAAGCAGAAGGGACCCAGGCTGGTGTATCCTCTGCTCCAGAGAGTTTTGCTTGAATGCGGTTGCAGTGGCATGAATTATTGATGTCTCTGTTAGGGTTTGCTGTTCGCACAGGAATTCTTAATGTTTTCCTGTGTTGCACTGTGAATGTGCTCCTAGGTCACATAAAGGCTGAGCTTAATACCTGTGTGGCTGAATCAATGTCACAATCACTCAGACATTTCAGGGCTGGGGCTGCAAAATTAACTGAACACCGGTGTAAATACAGCAAAAAAAAAAAGCAGTCCCGGGGTGAAAGCTATGGCGGGGCAAGGAGAACGCGTTTTGGGGAGAGCTAGTATGTTTTCAGGGCATCACCGTGAGATGATTGAAGAGGTATCCAGGGATTTCTGAGCATCCTTTCTCCTGCCCTCACACTCTGGCATTTCCAGGCTGCCCTGGCTGCCACTGTGCATAGCACCTTGGGAGATCGTATTGATATCGTCCGTTTCTAAGACAACAACCTTGTGATGTAGACAAGACTGAGCTAAAAGCGTGGGTGTTTATAAACAAGCGTATTGTACACATAAATGTGTGTATCCGTGTACATATGTATACAAAATTATATCGGGCTTAAAAAGTCACTCAGCAGTGGAGAGTCAGATGCCATCTGAATGAAGACGGCACATGGACGGTGACAGCCGATCCCTACAAGGTACGGCCAGAGGCTTCCTAGGAAATAGGAGTAAATCCATTAAACTCTCCTTGACAGGACACATCCACAGGGAAAGGGTGGGGAGAAGCTCAGGTGAGGTGTTGGATGCTAAGAGGAGCAGTTTGATGCTGGCAAACCTGAGCTGAGCTGCCGCCAGCCCCCAGCAGCCTCCAGCACCAGGAGTGAACCTATGGAGCTGCCCTTGTTGTGTCTGGGCTGCAGCTGAGCCTTCCGTTTCCCACTAAGCAGAAGATTACCGTCAATTCTGGATGGTTTGGTCCTGTTCCAACTTCCCTCCATTCCCCCTCTGTCCATCCACTTGTGCTGTTTGTAAGTGTGGAGCAGGATTTGCACTGTTGCATTGGTGGCTGGGATGGGAGCTGAGTGCCGCGGGTTGATCCTGGCTGGCCCCGTGCGGCACCTCCGCTGCGCAGCCGCTCCTCTGCCAACCGCTCCCCTCTCATCGCTGACAGCAGGCTCTGTTATATTTGATTTTATTACAAGATATAAATTTGTCTGCAGCCCTGCTTTCCAGCACGCAGAGCGGGATTGCCTAGCAACCAGGAGGACAAAAAATTAAGAGAATCAATAAGACTTAATGGAAAGCTAAACAGAGACTTTACCCCCAGCCCCTGCCCCCGTTTCCGTTCCCAATGACTTGCAGCATCCTGGCTGTTG
Source organism: Aquila spilogaster (assembly GCA_024606505.1). NCBI lineage: Eukaryota > Metazoa > Chordata > Aves > Accipitriformes > Accipitridae > Aquila > Aquila spilogaster. The sequence goes on from JANHGO010002291.1 coordinate 28,796, forward strand.
CATGAGGCGTTCAGCAAGTGCCTGCGCTGGGAAAGCTGCAGGGAGGGACTGCGTTGGGGCTGAGGCGCAGGTGGTAAACTTGCCTCACGATTTGGGCGTAGAGCTCTGTTCCTGTAAGCGTTTACACTGAGGAGCAGTCCCACGAGCTCGAACGTGGCAGGGTTTGGGAGGACTGGGGCTGCGGTGCCGTGCTGGAACCAGCTTAACTCCCTGGCACGGGTTTAAGACCCCGGTGGGTGTTGGTGCTCTGCTCCAGGTTGGTGTTAGGGACTGAACAAGCAAGGTCGCCTGCGGGCACGCCAGCTGGAGGCTGCGGCTGCAAACCTCGACAAAAGGGCTCTGTGTGGGATTACGGCTTTGGTTAGCATGGGAACGAGTTTGCAGATGTCATCAGCCTACACGTGTACGAGCAGCAGCCCTCGGCGCAGTGCTGCACAGAGCCAGCGAGGAGCAGCCTGACGTCAGTTCGGAACAATCAGAAATTGCCTCGGTTACAGTCGCTCTCCTGATGGCACCAACGCAAAGGTCGCTCAGGAAAACACATTCCAAACAAGGGGAGCATTGTAAGCCTATCAGGACACGATTCTGCCCCTACTTAAGGGTGTATGCGGTTTTCTTTGCACAAAGCGTTCCCCGGAACCTGTGGCTCTGCTCACATCCGCGTAGGCTGAAGGGATCGAGGCGGCGGTGCGCTGCTGGAAGGCTTCCCGGAGCCGCGTGGAGCCTCCAGCTGCAGGTGCCGGTGGCTCCGACCCCGCAGCAGCGCGGTGCCCCGCTCAAGGGAGCGGACAAGGACCGTCTCAATGGGGGTTCTCTGCACAACACAAAAAGCGTTTCTGTTAGCAGAGCTGTATGGTCCTCAGGCACTCAGAGCAGTGTCATAGATGCCCGCAGCCGGTAGCTGAGAGGAGGGATTCTGCAGGGGTGAGGACAGCAGCCTCAGAGATGCAGATCTGGACCCCTCCTGTCAGAGCGACTCCCACATCACCGCCCCGAGCTGCTTAACACGGCCTTTGCCCTTTGGCCACACGAGGTGCGAGGGCGGCTGCAGCCCTTGGTCCCAGCAACGCGGCCGCGACGCCCCGGGGATCCTCACACCAGCTGGTGCCAGCGGTGTGCCGCGTCCCCAGCACCTGGGAGGGTGATAAGCGTGGGGAGACGCTGGAGGGGCAGTCCCGCAGGGGGGCACGGAGGGGAGAAGGCGGTGACGTGCACCTGAGGACGGCGGTGAAGGAGGGCCGGTTTGCGGAGCGGGTGGGTTAGGGAGAGCCCCAGCACACGCTACCGGGAAAGAGGTGCCCCCAAAGCGGCGCGGCCCCGCCCGGCGAGAGCACCCCGACGGCACGGCGCAGCGGGGAACCCGGGGGGGCACTGGCGGAGCGGCCGCTGGAGGTCGCGGGCGAGCGGCACAGGGAGCTGCCGGCCCCCGGGGCCCTGCGGAAGGCGGAACCGGCGCCGTGCCCGGCCGGGAGGGAGGGAGAGAGAGGAGAGAGGCTGCGGGGCGAGGAGGCGGCCGCGGGCAGAAACCGCCCCGGCGCTCCCCCTCCCGCCGTTCACCTTGCGCGGGGCGAGGGGCCGAATGGAGCAGCCCCGGCGCCGCCCAACGCGCCGCGCCCCGCGATGAGGCGCCGCTAAGCGCGGCGGACCGCCCGCAGCCCCCATGGCGAAGGAGAGGAGCAGGAAGGCGCTGGCCGAGCTGCTCCAGCGGCCGGGCAACGCGGCGTGCGCCGACTGCGCTGCTCCGGGTAAGCGCGGGCGGGGGCCGCGGCACCCGCTCCTCCCCGGACCCTCGGCCCTACCCCGAACCCCCGCCGGCAC
>JANHGO010002292.1:0-30612 GCA_024606505.1 Aquila spilogaster
CCCCCCCCCCCCCCCCCCCCCCCCCCCCCCCCCCCCCCCCCCCCCCCCCCCCCCCACCGCAACAATCAAGGAACATGGACAGCCATCACATGACATAGAAGCTGTCTACTCCTGCTTTGTAAGCCAAACAAGCTCAACAACATAATACAGCAAATAAAAGCTGCAACAAATGTTACCTGATCTGCAGAATGGATTTATTTCACATGGATGAAAATTTCACAGAAATGCAAAACAAATTTTCATAGATGATGGGACTTAACAAAAGCTTTGAAAAGCACCCAAGTCTGTTGTTTTCTTAAAACAGTAAACAAATATTCTTGGAGGAATAGAAAAGGCTCAAAAACTATAGCACTCACCTAAATAGAACACTGGAAGTTAAAACAAAAACAAAAAGAAAGAAAGAACAGGAGAAAAAAACCATCAGAACCTTATCACCATACCGAAAGGAGGAGAATAAACTATGTTTCTACAAATCACACCAAAACTCACTCAAAACTGTAGCTTCTCAACTTGGACCAAAAAAAATCCCTTGTGGGGTAGGCAAGTATTGTGTCAAAAGGAAAAGGCACATAACTACTGCAAAAACTTCACGTTCTACTAAATGCAAGAGATGTAAACGAGAAGGACATCACTCATCTATGACTTTTGACTGATGGACAATTCTAAAAGCAAAGAGGCTTTTCTACTTTGATTGCAAATATCTATACAGTATAAAATTATTTAAGAATTAACAAAATTGAAGGACAGAAAATTAGAATTGCATACAGTACACAGTAAATGCATTTTTTTCCTGCAAAAATGGTCGGTAAAACAGGAAATCGATCAGATGACAGCTACATCTAAGATTACAGAACTTAGAATCAAAGAGAATTAGTACTAATAAAAGTTGATCCATTTCCGAGGAGGTCCCAAAGCAAAGCAGGAATTTCTTGCCAAGATTCCGCCAAAGTAGTTAAGAGTGGGGGGGTTGTAATGAGATCTCAGCCATCTCAAATGTCAAAATGTAGAAGTTATTTGCCATATGAACTTGTGAAAGTCATCCAAAACACAAAGAGACCATGCACAACACATTGAGACATCAAGGACAGTTAATCTGCCTCAGATTCAGCAAACAAGTGCCCTGTTCAAAGGCAACACAACAAAGTTTGCACACTCAGAACAGCACTGCATTGTTTCCACTGTGGTCATACAGACAATGAATCCTGAATATGATAAAACCTTCTCTATCCTACAGTTAAAGTGTAATGTATAAAATTACTTATAAAAGACAGAAACAGTATTACAGGTTATCTTTCTTATTTATTCTTTTCAGCAAGCATCAGGTCCTCATGTCTATGTGCACAATGAAGCCTTGGATGTACTACTTTTGTATGGAGCATCGTTAAGAGCTATCAATAAATGTGAATCTATATTTTTAATGCATAAGATCTACCTATAATGATAATAATAAGAAAATACACTGCTCATCTGGAAAGCTTTTCTGTTTTAAAACTTCTGAAATGACAGATTTCTCCTCCCTTCTCCCATGCATGACAGATGCCAGGCTTTTATGCCCATTAAGCTGTGACTGAAGCTCCCAGGCAGCCCAGGAAGCAGCCTGGCTGTCTGCACCATGCTGCAGCCTTTCATGGCCTTTTAGAATTAGACACTACCCAGGAGCAGCTGTACGGCTGCACAAAGGTGCTGGATGCCACTAAGTGCTTGCTGTGTCTCATATACTTCTTTCCCTCAGACCTGTCATTTATGAGAACAAACCACAGAAGTCTAAGCATTAGAAAACAAATAACAAATTAGAAAAAAAAATAAGAACAACTTTTGATGATGGCTATGGCCATCCACTAACTGGAACTACCTGGTGCTAAAACACAGTAGAAACAACTTCATCAAACCTACGCCCATTTTAAGTGCTCATCAAAGACAGAAGGGAAAGGAGGGAAATGAAGTAACACAGACCATTCGTTTCATCTTGCTTTTGTTCTTCTACAAATAGAATCTGTTCTTAAAATGATTATGTTCTACCTTGGATCACAGGTTCACGTTAAATCTCGTTCTCATTGCCTCAAATTTCTTCCTAGAATACCTGGTGCCAAAACACGCAAGCCAAGCTTGCAGAACCTAACCAATCCACCCCAGAAAGTTCTGGTACTTCTTTTGCATCTGTACATGCAAGAAAGCCGAACACAGTCACCTGCTAACAATTAACACGGTTGGGTTTAGTAAGTCATATTTTTGTCATGAGAAAATGCAATCTGAGCATAACAAAGGCTTTCAAGAAAGAAATGGTGAGCTGCAGAGCCATCTGGCCTGTTCACCAACAAGTTTCTCCCTGAAAACGCTCTTAAAAAAAAATACACCATGCTGATGGATGTAAGCAAGTTAAAATGTTTCAAGGAAAATCTAACATCTTTCCTTCTCTCAAGAATGTACAGTGCACTCTGGCATATTTTAACAGAGGAAATGATTTCATATTCATCTGTTGGCAGACATCTCCATTTAAAGGCTTTCTGCTTTTCAGCCTGCTCTCACCGTTGCATCCCCTTTCCTCTACAACAGTTTGGACAACTGGCTAATGAGAGATGGACTGGAAATATGATGCATTAGGAATCCCAAGGGGAAAAGCCTGCCAAAGTTGCTTCCCTCAGCTAGGTCAGGATCTGTCCTGGTTCTTTCCACAGATGACTCTGTTGGCACCACTCAAAGCAGGACATCAGGCTGCAGGCGGCTGCATGGGCCAAATTAAGCATCTGCAATATCACCTTTCTAAAATTGACTTCTTACCTCCATATGACTGTTCAAGAGCTGAATTTATCAATTCCAGTTGCACAATGCTGTGAAGGTACAGTTAGCAAGTTGGCAGTAGAAACGAAATTTTCTCAATGCCTTTCAATCTGTTGTTTTTTTTTTCCCCCCTATCTTTGCAATTATGCTGTCTGCTTTGGAGTCTTACTTCCAGCTCTCCACCTCCTTTCTTTTAACATCCCTTGTCTTATGTTAGTAGCACTGACAAAGCACCTAAAAACTTTACATTCCTATAAAGCAGCAACCCTAAAAAACAACAGGGTATCTGCTATTCGATATAGGAACAATCCATGAACTACAAGCTACACAAAGATCTACAGTGCACCTCTTAATTTAGTTGGGCAGGCTTGCTTCAGAGCTGGTCAAACAGGGGTAGGTCAAGCCAACGCACATGCACAAAAATACAACTGCAATAACTGCACTGTTCAGAGTACAGCAGTAAAAGATGATGTTTTTAAAAACCCATTATCTTTAGAAAAACTTGACCAACTGTATCACTGGAATTTTATTTTGAGGTGAAGATTTACAGAGAAGTTGTTATAAAAACAACCCAGTAATTAAGAATTCCCAGTGCTTAATTTCTCAATGTATCAGCGCCAAAACTATGTAACATATCCATTATGCAGTCTGATATTCCAGTCCAAGTAGGAATGACTTTTCAAGGACAAATGGAACGAAAGCAGACAGCAAGTTAATTTGTATAGGCATACGCTGGAAAGGTAAGTGCATTAAGAATAGTAATGAAAGCCTTTTCCAAAAGGTTATAAAGGACAACTTGAACAGATCTACTAAGCAAAGAACACACCCCAGACAACAGTTCAAAACCAGAACAAAAAGATACAATTCTGCTGTAGAATGTAAGAACTTTCAGAACATCATAAAAAAAATGTGCATTTTAAAATAAATGCTTAGCTTTTTTTAAAATGAATGGAAAGCAGACTTCTACTTCCTACAACCAACACTTAAATAGGAAAAGTAATGATGGTGAAGTAACCTCTTATTTGTCTCTTCTGCTCCTGTTCAGAGCCTGTCCTACTACAGTGCATCACAGAATAAAGTCTGGGGAGTGCTGCTACCTATTCCTCAACAGAAGAAAAGTGGCACCACTCACTTAGACCTGGATTTGTATTAGGGATTTATAAATAAGACTACAATAGTCAAAAACCAGGGCATTTAACAAGTAAAAAAACCGAGCACTTCTGTTCAAGCTAATGATCTTCCAGTTAAGACTTGTCAATCCTTCCAATATCTACTTCCTCATATGTGGCTCCCATTTTATAAGTGCCTTTGGCTGAATTAACAGACTCATTTTGATTTATTTTAGCAGAAGGGTAATTAGGTTACTTTTTTTTTTTCCTTTTTATATAGAAAGCCAATACCTTTCATTTCACATCATGTACTTTTAGTTGATCAAGGTAATAAAAAAGGGCCAAGAATAACAAAGACCTTCAGAAATACATAAAAATACATTTGAATTAGAGATAAGCCTTCTATCAAAGCTAGCAGAGCCTCCTTATCAGTGCCAGCAGAGCCCTGAAAATAAAACCACTGGGTGTTACACTTGGCTTGGGAACAAGCTTGTTTGGCGACCTTAAGCTTGTGGCTTCCCTTTTTACCACCTTTCTACATAGAGGGTAACAGACAAAAGCTTCTGGAATATAGTACTGAAGTCACTTAACAAAATTACAAAGTTCATCTTCAAAAAGAAGCAAAGTCAAAAGTTAAATATACCAATCTACTGCAAGGTATTTATTACATTTTTCCCCGATTGTCAAAATTTCTTTAAATAGCTATCTTATGGACAATAGCTGCTCATTTTTGTATAATGCTAAAGAAATGAACCTTTATAACAAAGCTATAATACATTGTATGACAACGCTATTTACAAAAGGCTTCACATTTAGTATAGCTACAATTCCTACTGGGAATATTTTTAAGATACATATAACTCTCAAGAGAAAAATATATTATTATCACATGCTTATTAAACAGAACTTTATCCATAAAATTAATATAGTTCTGCCTGTGGTTGCCATGCAGTTAAGATCAGCTATCAAATTTTCATGAAATTATTTGGGTTGTCAGCCCAAACCTCAACACTTTCATTTGATACAACTCTTATCCTCAAGAACCACATAAATCAGAAATACTACTTAAAGATGAGCATATCTCTGAAAACTGAGCAACTCTCCCTCCCCTACTCAATACCACAACAGAAGTTAATGATGGTTTTGATAATCTTACATCCAACTCAAATGGAAATATTTTGTCTAATAAGCAGTTAAACTTATTTTGTATCAGTATTTTGGCATATAAATCAGGATTAGTTATTACAGAAGCTAGTAGCTAAAAAAAAAACTCTCTTTAAGCAATCCTACATATAAAACAAGAAGAAAAGCTAACTACCAAAAATAGAGATATTAGCTTGCTCTTGACAACACAGGTAATACCACATCACACTCCTATCACTCTGACGGAGTGCTGACAGCCTGCTCCAGAGGGTTGCCAAGAGGACAGGTACAGAATAATTACCTTCACTGCAGCAGAAACCTTTTTCTCTTGAAACAAGTTTCAGCATGATGAGAAACAACAGCATGAGGAGAAGCTCATCTTCCCCCTACTTCCCATGTGTTTCTCATTTCAGTCTCCTACAATCTCTATACATAGTATCATGAGGCAACTCCAGCTTCCATCCCAGTTTGTATTTCCCAAAGACACTAAATTATTCAGTCTATGATATGAGTAAGTCCATTCAAGGGTTTAATTAACTATCCTTGCCAAAAGAGAAAGAATCATAGGTAGGTATAATTACAAAGCTGTGGATAAAGCATGCATTTTTTCTCCATAAAGGTTTGATTACTTCATAACTAACCAACCTAACTCCCAGGGTTACTAATCATTTTAAAGAAGCATGACTTCCAGTCTGTTTTCACTGTTGATAAGTGAAATAAATGACTATAAGCAAAAATAAATGAAATAAATGAAATAAGCAAAATAAAGACATCCTAGGAAGGAAAAAGTTTCTTTCCTTCTTCCTGATTTTCATATGAATTAACATATCATGTAAGGCAAAAAAACAACATCGAATCTTACATGCATATGATATTAGAAAGAATCAGTATAGGCTTATTTACAGTTGTACAACATCTTTCAATTATCCCTTTGCAGCTTTCATCTGCGAACAACTTTAAGAAGCAAACTACAGTTAATATAAATTTCATATTTGTTTTCTTCTTGTCTTAGCGAGGTTTTCCTGGGACTAAAGATAAAGGTCCCACAAAATAATACTACTTCTTAATACACTGGAAGGTACATTTAGCAGTAAAACTGAATGATACCTGTTCATTCCTCCTATCTCCCAACCTACAGCTCCCTTTTCTCACTCCTCTGTTTCACTTCATTGCCACTCTTCTCTCCTTCCAGAATCATTTTGTATTTGTAACACAATACAAAACCTCACTCATCTTTATTCAAGTTAATTAAGGCCAATTACTGAATACCTGGAACACACAGCATGCAACCTTAAAGCCAGAAATCCTCTTCAAATGACCTCTTAAACCGATGACATATTTGTCATTTGGATAAGGTGTAGTACCTCTTGACTGCCTGTAACAATTACTTAATGAAATGAAGTCTTTTGAAATTTTCCCAAGTGAGTGCCAGAAACAAAGTTTTGTTTACTTTTAATACATCTCCTGAACAGCATGGGGCAGGAGTTTGTAACCTCAGTAGGCTACCTCCAAATCCCAGGATAAGGATCCACCCTGCATGCTGTCCTTCTGTTCTGGTGCACAGGGGGCCTGTGGCCGGCTCAGCTGGTCAGCAGAAACACAAGGGCTGCTCACACAGCAGCTAGCTACTGCAGCCATGCAAAGTTGAGTGAGAACACGTTTTGTATTTATTCCAATAACCAACATTCAAATGTAAGAGAAATTGCAATAATCACATGATCAGCACTCAAGATCAGGGAGAGAGAAAAACTAGACATGCAGCACATTTCAAACAGTTTCACTGACAAGGCAGCTTTGAGAAAAACACTGGTTTTAATTTTTTAAATAAGAAAATAGCTGTTTACAATAATGTTTTTCTTCTAGTCCAACTTCCAACACTTTCAGTCTGCGTTCTAAGCTCATTCAAATGATAAAAAGCCTGTTCTGTGCTCAGTGCTGCATACACCCTGTCTGCTCCTGCAGATCCACTAGAGGGAGAGAGATCCTAAACTAAGCTTCCAATGAGGCCACTAGGAGTAAAAGACCAATGACATTTTTCAAATACAAGCAAGAGAAGGAAACTACATAATCTTAAAAAGAGAAAGAGAGCTCTAACAGCTCCCTGGCAAACCAAAAGCATGTCAACAAAATAATCTTTAATATTCCCCAGAAGTCATTTAGATTTCTGTGAACCTTAGCACAAAGTTTAAAACTCAGCTACAGCTTTATGAATTTCTTAACAGTACACGCAGCTAGCATTAAAACTGATTTCCTTCTATGAATAAAAATAACCAAAGTAATGAAAGGAATTGCCAAAATGAGAAAACACAGCAGGAAATAAGGATACTGTAAGAATCAAACTTCAACTGTAAGCAATTTTGCAGAAGTGAGGTTATCTATATTGGTTTTTATTACACAGATTTTAAATGCTCTTTTAGATACACTGAGAAACACAACAGTTTGGTTTTATTTTAGAGGAGAGAAATTCTCTCTTTAGGTACAGATTTTTGAAGCAGTATCACAACAGCTAATACTACACAATACAAATTTTTACAACTCTAGCAGGTAAATCAGAACAAAACCAACCTACATACAGCGTATTGACCTTCATGTACTAAACAAACTGTATGTATGCATATGAATGCTTTTACAACCAGCACTGCAAAGCTAGGTGGTTTCATAATAAACACCTGGAACACATGAAACATTTACAATCAAATAGTCTTTAGGAAAAGAAGAACTCTAAGATAGAGGAGAAAACATCCAGCTGGGAGGCAGAACAGGATGCACAACTGGATTACTTTAGGTGGCAAAAGACACCTTATAATTCTAGCTACCCTTTATTTTTTGGCCTCATATACTGTAGAATGCATCATTCCTCTTGGTGTAAACAGCTTAGATTCTAAAGGCAAGTTATTGAATCAAAAGAATGAAAAGGAACTTAAAAGTCACTTTTTTTTTTTGCTGTAGTTGAGATAGCTGTAGTAAGCTTATCCACAGCATCTCTTCTACAAGAGAAAGAAACCTGGCACAGAACTACTCTCTCTTGTTACAAGGGCAAACTTTAAAATTTAATGAGGACAAAAGAATTCTATTTGATTACATGAACGCAAGTCTCTAGAAAGTCTTGTAAAATAAGAACTCCCTCTGTGTGCATCCCAGTGCTATCAATTTGCTGTAATGTCTATCTAGAATATATTATGGATACCACATGAAGACTGAAAGCCACTCAGTTCCCCACTAAGAGTTTAAATCTTCAACATCACCTATTCTCCCACTGAAAGAGAGCAAATGAAATAACAGATTTGTTGTCTAAACCGTACGTGCTCATCTTAATGTTACTCCTAGGATCCAAAGTCTTGAAGCTAGAAAACTGTATGGTAAGAACATTATCCTACTGTCAAAGAGGACAATATCAATTCCAAAGCTCAGAGGTAAAAAAGCCTAAAATGTTCGTAATAAACAATTACTCCTCAAGAAAGAAAAATACTAACGCATATTAAAAACACTGACTAGTTTTAGAAATCCTGAAAAGTACCCTGATTAAGAGTTGCACATTTCTTGATCAGGCATTTTTTGTTTCCCAAAAAAAGCAAAGTCAGGAAGTTTCTACATGTAAGAGATAACATGAAAATAGATTCAGTTTTTACAAACTGCATCTACATGGGCAGCATCAAGTTGAGAATCACTGTTAATCAGCAGCAGTTAAGTACACAAAACACCCAAATAATTAAATGGACTAGAAGCTTAACCATGATTAGAAACAAGACCTACTGACTTTTCTGCATAAACACTTGAATGTTTTCATCCCTATTTGATCAATCTTTCAAAAATAATTTAAAAGACTTACCAGCTTCCTGTGAATTTAATACTTCTAAGGCATGCATCATGGCACTTGCAAAGACATTGGCATCTTCTTTGCTGCCAAAATTCAGACCATACACTTGTCTAGCATCACGCCACTGATGGAAGGTCTGTGTAGCCTGATTGTACTTGAGCCCTTTCGGAATGGCACAGTTTATTACCACCTATAACAGTTAACAAATGAAATAAATAAAATTGCTGTTTTGTTGCAAGTTTCATTTAGATTTTATGGAGCAATATAAACAGCTCTGACTTTTAGTACCAGAGTAGCTGTGAATATGCATCCAGATTTCAGAAACCGCTTTGGTTTTCCATTAACCTCAGAGTACTTGTTAGAATATATATATTTTTAACGAAATTATCACCTTCCTCCTGTGGATGCTGCTTCCCTTAGCCTGCAGTGCTTTCAGCAGCAGTTTACATAGACTTCTACTATGCCTCATAAGACATCATCCTGCAAGATTGTTACAGCTCACACAAAAGGCTATAAATTCTAGCCAGTACAACAACCATTTATTACCAGTCATCCACTAAGATCTCATTGCACTTAGATAACTATATCCTCTCAGCTTTTTCCACTGACTAACAAAAAAAATTTTCCTCAGATGAATACACAGGTATTATTTATTACTTGCAGTAAGTTTTTAGTGACAAATCACACCAAGGTATTTTCAGTCTATGCCTCAGGTACATGATAGAAGATCAGCGGAAGAGAAAAGCCGGGAATGGGGTGATATATAGAATTTTTTCCTCAAACAAAAAGATTACAACTCCACCCCAAGTTATCACAAAGCAGAGCAAATTTTACGACAGAGCGCCAGTCTGCAATTTAATCAAGATCTCTTAAATTCTTCATCAAGAAATTACAAGATAATCATTACTGCTCCCTTCTCAAGCTCCCAGAGTAGTAGACTTCTTTTTGAATAAATTGATGTAAGGAAATGAGTAACTGCAGCTGACTGCACAGAATAGGGAAGAACAGAAGTCCTTAGACTCAAACTCTGGCTCAAAAAGAATCAAATCACTAACATCTACACTGCTATTCTTCCTCCCTACACTTCACATCTGCCTGCAGGAAGGAATGGTAAAGACTGTACAAGGAGAATCACTTTAAAGGTATAGAAAGTGCTTAGTTTTATGGGGAAAAAGTCATAAAGAAGTGTCATCATTTAAGTTAGAAGTGAGAATAAATTTACTATCTGTAATTCCCAAATTACTGAAGATGTATTTCTCAGTGTTTCAAAGAATCAACAAATCAGCTTAAAGTTCTAATTCAAAATTTTCAGAGATTCACTTACCTGATGATCTTGAATCTTCCTGCCCACGACTCTGAATGTGTTGTTGCCTGTGTGATGATATATGTGAACTCTGCTGAATCCAGTCGATCCACCAGCTGGTACCCATTTCTTATTGGCATCATCATAGACCATTACAGCAGCTCGTGCTTGGCAGATACTCTGTTCACTGTTAAAATACAAGTATTGCAGATCAGTATATTAAAATTACTTCAGGCAAATTCTTTTTACCCAAAAAGTTAAAGCAGCACTCCTTGCAGCTTACCTAAACATTCACTTTCCATAAATTTAAAACTGCTATCACTTTGAATGCCTGTTAGCAAAATGTCATTCTGAACATGTGTAACCAAGACAAATACAGCAAAACTAATAAAGAAAAAAGCATTTACTTTTTTTGCACCTTTTCTTAGCAGTTTTCTTCACATGTTTTCTTTTGTCCTCTCCACCAACCATGAGCTTTCTAATTAAATGCTAAAGCTATATACAACACTTTGGACCAACAGTGAAGAACAAAGAATCTGGAGCTGTACTAGGTTCATACAAGTCACATTTTCCAAGGGGCAATTACTTGTACAAGAAGTTAAGATTGGAATGCCCTGGCTCCTGTTATGATGCGTGAGGAAACAAACACGAATACACACATGCACACATATATGCTAGGATGAGGTTCAGCACACAGAAGTTTATCTACTCATAAATGAAATGCTTTTCAGTTTTGACATATTTTACATCAGTTAACACCTAGAATTTACATTTCCTCCCTAAGGAAAGGTTCTGTTGATTACTGAAAACTGCAGTTTCAACATCAGGAGACTTTGACACTCACGACAAACCCTGATTACAGCAGTCATCTGGAAGCTAAGGTACAGCCTAAAGTTAAAGGGAGAATACCGGGAATGGCATCGCAATAGAAATGAAATGAAGAAAAGCAGAACACACTGTAAACACATGGTTTATTAGGAGGGGTGAGGACGGGACTACACAAGTTGTCTTTGCGGGAAATGTCCAGATGCAGACAGGACATAAAAATAGAAAGGAATGATTTCTTATCAGTACGCCAAATTCTCTGAACATTGCACTCCAGCAGACCCAGCATTACAGAAAACACATGAGATGCCTGGCTTGCAAGGAATGCTGTGTGCCATTTGGAGGACGGAGAAGAAGGCTGAGGAGACATGCCTTTTTTTTTCTTTTTAATAAATAACAAAAGGACAGTAATGAAATATTCGTCCATAAAATATAAAAGTGGAGAAGACAACTCCCCCTACCTCCCTACTAAAAAAATAAAAGAATCAAGAGAACTTCCCAATATCTCACCTCCATCTCCTGACACAAGAAAACACAGCAGCATATCCAGCTGTTTTGCTAGCTTTCAGTAACAACGGTTTTGACAAAACATTACACCAATTTCCAACACATTTTCCCCATGGCTCTCCAGTCAACAGAGAGAGTGCTCAGCACCAGAATGTGAAGAGAGAATACAGAGATCATGCTTCTTATGGTAGCAACAGATTCAAGATCAGACAAAGAAATACGCTCTCAATTCTAAAATGACATGCATTCTATTCTCACAATCTAAGATCATAACAGGAGAACAGTATACCTCTCATTGGGCCATCCTTCTTCCAGACAGAAACTACATAAATATAGGTAGAGTAAAATTATAATGTATGAACTATACTGGGAAAAGAAGGGTGGTATATACATCTTAAAATCTACCACTTAGACCCTAAAGGACCACATCTGACCCAAGGAGAAATGTTAGCTGCAAAGACTCTTGTACTCCATAAATAAAATTAGTTGCAAATTTCAGGTGCTTCACAAGTCCTATTAAAAAGCACAGCACAGGTAGATAACATTCTGGCATCTTAGAGGAGCACAATTCAAAAACATATTATGTTTCTCTACTTAATAGTTGCCAGTGTTCTGGCAACTATCTTACCAATGTTCAGATCCAGAAATGCACTGCACTGATCACAAAGTACTAAATAAACATCAGTGGTTTTCTACAATACACAGTAGTTTTACAGAAAATTTACACAATTTCTGAACCTAAAACAGTATTGCTACGTCTGAATTTGGGTTCACCATGAGCATGATAAACCATAAGTGACAGGACCTAGATACTGATTTGGAAACAGAGCCACGTGGTCCGCAGAGTTCCCGTCAAAAAATAACTTCATCTCAGATTCACAATCATGTGGCAGACAAAAAAAAAACCTAATTTAGATCTATTAAAAATTGAGACAATAAGCTAATACATTCCAACTACAGTAGAGGTAGTAGCAGAGAATGATTAAGTAACGGTACAACGATCAAAAGACTTAATTAGTAGGAAAGATCACCAAATTCGGACGCTCTTTGTCAGAGCCTTATTCTCTGCCCTACCACAGTACTTCCATGGGTCTAAGCTCTGAAAAAGATATTTTCACATGATTTTTTTTTAAACATAAGAAATAACACTACTTATTTTACAACTATTCAGAATTTAAGTGGCACAATTTTAAGCACAAACAAAACGACCTTGAGTACTACTCCCAGCTTTTCTTTAACAACTGTTCTAATTATTTTTAGTCCCACTTTTCAGGCTATGCCTTATAACTGGAAATACTATACAAAAGTCTCGATCACTAATATTTCATGCTCCATTTAAATGAAAATAATTTTCTTAATAGCAGTGGGTTATTCTTACCCATATAAAGATACAGGATGATTCACATCCTTTAAAAAAGGCAAATACCAACAATTTCCAGTTGACCTACTTGATTATTACAAAATAAGCACTCTGCCTTCATTTCACACAAATCCTAAAACTAAAATTTTCACATTCCACGTCTATAATTTTCCTATCCAGGTACCAATTTGAAGGCAGCAAAATCCCCTCCTGCTAACAGCTCCCACCATCCATCACTTTGTTTACCAGGCTGCAGCATTTAAGATAGACAAATGAAACTATTGCTATCAGAAACAAATTAAACCATCACAGTGTGCTAGCCTTTTTCTGGCACTCAGTAATTGTACTTTACTACGTGTAGGGAGATGAATTCAATTTCCTTCCCTTAGTAAAAGTTCTACAATCTAAAATGACTGCTACTTATTTTGAAGAACAGTAGGAAGGCACAATCTCTAGCAAATAAGCATTGAAGAGAAGGCCTGAGTCCTTATTTGAGTACAGCACCCAATGGACACCATAAACTAAATATTTCAGGTCCCCTCCCCAAATTCCCATTTTTAAAACAAGAGCCATACTTGAGCTTCTGACCTCAAAAGGCTACACCAAATCAAACAGCCATGTGTGTACCTTGTGACCACATCACTGACAGATTAATTAAAAAAAAATGCTTCATTTTCTTTCCTCGATCCACCTTCTCCTGGGAAAGCACCAAGTTGCATGTAAGGACCATTACCAGCACCTCACCCATATTCTTTATATTCCTCCACTATACACAAAATTCAATTCAAAGGGGCAGGAGCCAAATGAAACAGAAGAGTGCCTTTTATTGTATTACTTGCTCTTCAAGTTTATTCCATTTCCCTGCTGTATTTCCAACAGGAGGGAAGTCTTCACTCATCTCAGTATTTATACACTTCTCACAGAGGCTCTATGAATGCTTGTGATCCTTGGACTACAGGACTGGACTGTCAGATGTTAGGAGACGACTTCCTTCACCACAGAAGAGCCACTTTGGTATGATTACAGCACACATGTTCAGACAGATTGGGAATGACCAAGTTCTCTACAGCAGCGTTGCAGAACAAAAGGAAAAGGGTCACCACCTCCTCACCATGTCACTAGGCCTTCCAAAGCATCCTTTGTTGACTCAAGTCTCTACAGTTTTTCCTTCTTTTGGTTTATCTACTGGTGTAACAGTTCCAGGAGCCATTACATTCTGACTAGTCTACAACTTCCCAGCAGAAGCTCTTGCAGGGGTATGCAGGAGGACAAGCAAGACTTCTCCCTCCAGCTCCAAAGGCTGCTGCCAAAACACGCAGCTGTTTCCAGAAGCCAACTGCCAGCTCACTGGGCCAGTGGGCTGCAGAACTAAAGTGACAATCTAAATCTTCACTCAATTAAATGAAGCAATTATCTATTTCCAAGTAAACTCACTGAACTAAGTAAGTGAACCTATATCCACAGAAGGGAAGATTCATGCAAAACAGTGCCTACCAAACCTCAGGAAACAAAGCATTCCAGCCCTCTTCCCAAAATCCAAAGCTTAACAAATAGCTGGATAAATACACGTTAGCAACAGTTGTTCTACAGACAAAGATGTAGAGCTCTGATTGTTGAAGCCAACTATTACTCTGGATAAATCCACCTACAGCAATATTATATAAAGTTGAAGACAGGGGGGTTGGTTTTTGTTGGGGGGTGGGGGGAAGTAAGGGGAGGTCTGGCACTCGAAAAACTCACACAGAAAAATATAGTAGTAATGAATCATAAGATTGTTCTTAAGGGAGAATATACTTTCCTCCTCCAGCGATGAGATCATATGGAAAGTTCAAAAACCACAGCAAACTGACCCCTAACAGACATGATTCCTTTGCCCAAATGGAATGCGCTCCTTCTTTCACATTCCAAGTTCTTAAGCTCAATGCACAGTGACACCAGCAGTCTGCTGAGCTAAGCCTCCCCCAGCAAATGGGATGCTTGTTTTCCCTCCATTAAGGGATAAAAAAGGATGAAGCGGTGTAGATGATCAAATGCATACAGAAAACTGCAGGACTGCAGTCACAGAAAAGATAATTCAATATACCAACAAAAGCAAGGAGTTGAGACTGCTCAGGTTCTCAGTCTTTAGTATCTCAGCAATATAACAACTAGAATCATGTTTGTTGTTTTTTTCTTTTTAAGTCATATCCACTACTGCTTCTTTTGGTGATTCAGTGGTTTTTGGCTAGTATGTTCCCAATTCATAGAAACAACATTCTCAAATGTGCAGTCTTCGTAGGTCAGAAAGGAATGGAAAGATGCTGATTCACCAAATGCCTACTTAGGATTTTCAAACTGCAACACGCAGCTAGAAAACCACAAACATTTCTAATACTGATGTCTTAAAATAGAGTTCCACAAGCAGCACAATACAGGTCCAAATATCCAGTTTTATATCTTGGTGGAGTTTTCTAAGTTGATTTTTCCAGGTTGTTCCTGAACCCCTACTGGCATGATACAATGAGAATGTGTGTTCTCCACTTCGCTATTAAAAGAAATTACATCTGGTACTGCAGCACTACTTTCTATCAACTAAAACATACAGTCCACAAAGTTGGCACATACTCTAAGTTGCTCATTTGGCTAAATTCAGTAGTTATTTGCTAGCATTTTAAAGCTAATAAGATGTTTCTAATGCCCTTAGTAAGTTACTTTTCTTTCTAACTTACTAATTGAAAGGTAAGAATCTCCATTTTTTTCCTGCATTGCAAAAACCTAGCTGAATATGTTGCTCCACAAAAGCACTAGGTACCTGGTACAGCAGAACAAGCCACGTCACCTAGTTGCTTGCAACCAACTTCAAATAACAAGGCTTAACACCCCAGGACTTCAGACAGTACAGCATTTAACTCACTTTCTAAGCTTTAGAATAAGAGCAATTTGAGACCAGCTGACATACTTAATGCCCATTTTTCATGCAGAATCTTTTTTTGACATTATGATCACCCTGAGGACGAGAGTGACTGCTGATTTCGTAGAGCAGGTCAAACTCATACATGAGTTACCATTCAACTGGCAGGTGAAAGCAGAGGGAGCAGCTCCAGATTGCTTCACTAACAGCTCCCTTCTAATGTGTTAGTTCTTGTCTTCGCTGAGAAAAACTTTTGATTGATTACCAAGAGATTCATTCATCTCTCCCACTTTTCTTCTCATGAATTACTCAGAACATAGACTAGCTGCAGTATCAGAAACCAGACAGAAATCTGCATGGGAAAGTCTCTACTAGAAATAAAAGCTACTACTGCTGAAGAGTAAAGGAAGCTGAACCTAAATGCTGGGATTGAAAGTTTGCAAAGGAACAAAGCTTTACTTTTGACACAGTATTTTGCAGTGCTGTATTCCAAAGTTTTATTGTTGTACAGCTTTCTTCCCTCAATAAATGCCTTCAACAATGAAAACTGCTTTTCAATTTGTGTATAAAACCATTTAACAATTTAAGAGCAGTATGCTCTTACAGCAACTAACTTACAGAATAAATTTCTCATTTTGCTAAAGATCTGTTCTTTCACACTTCCACAGTTTCAGCAACAGACCATTCCCTGGCAGCAGGTGGCTGCTGGAGAGGTTAAGAAATCACTGCAGGAAGAAAGCATCATTTAAAACAACAGCTTAATCTGAAATGGAATTATTTTTCACATCGAATTACTAATTTGTAAGCCTATGAATTTTATATCTTTAAATATTGTTGCATATTACCACATTTAACATGAAAGTATTCCATAGAGTGGCCATGCAAGTCATTGAGTTGGCAACTCAGCAGCCAAACTCTAGGTTTGTCACATGCTGATTCGCATAAAAACACAGCAATTATTCTCATTAGAAACTGCTGTTTAAGTTTGAAACACATACCTGAGTCAGACAAATGCTCACAGTTCAAAATAATACTTCAGAAATATGAGTCTTATGAAAATTTCTGTGCAAATTGTTTTTTTTTTTAATTGATATAACAGAGAAAGTACATGCAAAAATAGTCTGGCATGAGCACCTGAGAAATTGTAACAATGAATGTGTTTTGCATGCAGACAGTACAGGGAGTGAAAAACATCACAGAAACCGCATGAAAAAGTAACACACATTGTAACTGCTTTGTACACAAAAGAAGCTCCTTGTCACTTTTTTGAGCAGACAAATTATTACAGCAGACAAAAGGAATGACAACTTGATGTCTTGCTTTTTATAAAGGAAAAAGTCCTTTTAACTGTCCGTAGTACACATCGCCTTCCATAAAATTGGAGATGCTCAAAAATATCAGCTGAAAAAACAGAGTCCAACTCAGCACATAATCTCCACCACTTCACTCTGCACAGGTTAACTGCTTCCCTTCATTTTTTCCCTTGTTTGTGTTAAAACTCAATTCACATATTTATCTGCTTTGGGGCTGTAAAGGAGGAACAGTTTTGTCACTAATTGCACTTCAGATTCAGAGTCCTCCTTATAAATAATTTGGATTGGAAAAAAATGCAGCACTAGAATGTTACGCATTCAAAATGCATGCGCAGTCTTGATACAGACAATACTTTCAAGAGGTGAGGTTTTAAATCCCAGTGAAGAATATACTTTGAACAATTAAACACTGTCCAAGCCCCATGACCAAAAGAAATGGCAGGTTTACTTGAAATTGCAAGTTATGAGGTGAAGAAGTACAGATAAACAGGAATTTTATAAACAAAATTTGGTCTTCACCTTGTATACAAACTTACTGATAACTTCAAGGAAATACTTTATTAACAGCTTTCATTATTTAGCTTTGAAATAATACTTTTCAGTGAAGTAACCTCTAAGCAGCAAAAGCAATCTTTCTCCCCTAGTTTTCCACATCCTCATTCTACATCCTACATTCTTCATCCTATCAAGAATCATTAAAATGTTTTCACTAAGTGTTCCCAACAGAAATTTTGTAAAATATCTGAACTATGCGCTAGCTGGCTATTTCATTACAACGTATTTGCAGGAGGAATAAAATCTTTGTAGGCACCCTTCTTACACTGGTAAAATCACATCTTATGTTTAGACTCCAGAGAACCACAAACGGGATAATTCAATTTACGCTTCTGCTGTGAACTCATCCATATTATTGCTTTCTTTTATCTTCTTACATAAGGTGCTCTCTTAAGTATGCCATTTTCAGTAATTTATCCAGATTTTTTTTCCTGAAAATATTCCGCTCTTACAAGCAAATCTATTTTTCCCCACACTTTCTTCACACATTTCATGAGTTTACTGACACTAAAAGGTTACGCAGAATCTAAGCAGTAATTCAAGCAGATTAAGATTCCTCAGTGCAGATTCAATGCAGTGGCACTGCAAGCCAAAAGTTCTGCCACAGTCTGGCAAGCACTGTTTGGATGGCAGTCTTACTTAATGGTGGAACAGACGCACAAGGTTGCTACCAACAATCTTTTATACAACTTCAGCCTTTTTTTTTAATTAAAAATATCTATTATGTCATAACACTAAAAAATCAGGTTCTCAGCTTGTACACTTTTTGACAAAGCAAACAGATAACAAGCTCCATGACACAGTCTAGGGATAAACCAATTTGCAAGCACCAGACTCTGTCGTGACTGAGCAAAGCTAACAGCCCTAAAATCAATACATTTACTGAAAAGGAACTGTCATAGCTTTAAAAGTTCAAGTCTATTAACTTAAGACCAGTGCCAAAAGCTAACCAGATGCATTACTTCCTTCCTATAAACAATCTTTTTTTGATAGTTTGTCATTTTCAGTGCTCCAGTTCCACGAATCCGAGCCCAGTCATACTATGGGAAGCTTTTAAGTGGGCACGAAGAACAACACCATCTTTAGCAACTAGATTGACAGTTGCTCATGATTTCCTGTGAAAAAAAAACACTTGACACTCATTTCCCATCTTCTATACATATTTTAACAAAAATGACCTTATGTGATTTCTTAAAGCTTTCAACACACAGCACAAATCACAGCTTCCAGAGTCCAGGCTCCCAGTGCAATCAGAGTTCTTGAATGCACCCTGCAACACAATCCGTCATTACATTACCACTGCTGTGGATCACGTAACTCACTTTACTTCCAGATAAAGGATACTCTGTTCCTCCTGGAATAGTACGATAGTAGCATTTTTACATTACTTATTTAATATAATGGATGCTTCTGATGCAGAGATGCTGTGCAAAGGGAATGTGGCTGATCTTTGATTGAGACATTACAGCCCCAGTGTTAATACACAGATACGCAATTCACTGCTCATTACAAAGATTCCTGTAGGAAGTGCCTTTCTAAAACTCACTTCCACCTAAAAATACAGAAGTGAAAAGCATACTTTGTGCTCTTGCTTTTAAATACTGTATTGATATTAATATGAATTAGAGAAAACATGGCTCCACTGCAGAAACAAGGAGTATCTAGCAGCAGAGAACACAGAAAAGGCTAGAGACTGTTGGCCGCAGTCTCTACCAACAAGTTGCCTTCCTGGGTCCACAAGTTTCATGGCAGTCTCAAGGAACTGAGTACTTACTGCCTGTGTAAAGGGACATAAGCTGGGGCATCAGTTCAGCATACTGGATAAAGAATCCTATTGAACTCAACAGCATGCCCTTAACAAGGGTGGAGGTTGTGAGGTGTGACATCGTGAGGTCATGAACATCTTTAAAAGGTGATCAAGAGAACTTCCAGACATCAGGAAATAGGCATACATTGCGACCTTCATGAACAAGTGGAAGCACAAAAATCCAGGGAGCCACAGATCAGCCTGGAACAGGCTGTTCAGAGAAGCTGTGGTGCCCCATCCCTGGAGGCACTCAAGGCCAGGTTGGATGGGGCCCTGGGAAGCCTGAGCAGGGGGGGCAGTCCTGCCTACAGCTGGGGGTTAGGGCTGGGTGGGTTTCAAGGTCCCTTCCAAGTCAATCCATTTTATGATTCTATGGTAGAACAAATACTCCTAGAGGTCTTAGTGCAACTGTCTGGAAGTCAGGAAGGCAGCTGGTCACAGACAGCAAGGATACTCAATGGCAAATTGTACCTGATCAAGCCAGTGGCCTTCTGTTGCAAGACGATGACAAAGATCATGCAACTTGACTTCATCAAGGCCTTTGGCACAGTGTTCCACAGTACGTGAAGTCAAACTAAACAGACAGGGTCTGAACGGGTGGGCTACAAAGCAGATGGAGAAAAGCTGGCTAGATGATTAGGCTCAAAGGGTTACAGGAAGCAGTCTGAAATCTAACTGGTAAGCTGTTACTGACAAATGACTCAGGTCAAAGGCTGACACTGCTCAATGTCTTCATTAATGACCAGGAAACAGCCTCAGCAAGTCTGCGGATGGCTGTCTCAAACTGAGATGATATGCTGGACAGCAGAGCTACGTTAAAGGAGTCTGCAGGCTGCAGAAACCAGCTGAGAGAAACCTCAAGGGATTCAAAAGAGCGAGAAACTACACCTGGGATAAAGTAACCACCTGTCCGTAAGAAGGTGATTATTCCCCTCTATTCAGCACTTGAGATCATATCTGGAGCAGAGTGTCCTGTTTTGAGCTCCTGGGTACAGGGAAGGCTGACAAACTGGAGCAAGTCAGACAGAAAACCATTGAGGGGATTAAAGAAAAAGATGCAGGAGGAGAGGCTGAGACAACTGTGTGTGTTTAGTCTTAGAAGCAGCTAAAAAACAGGCACAAAATTGCTACTCTCAACTACTCAGCAGCTCATTACAGAGAATGCAGCCAGCTTCTTCTCAGAAGTGCACAGGGATGAGAGGTAACAGCCAAAGGTTACAGAAAAGGAGCTTTCAACCAGGTAAGGAAAAGTTGTACCAGGAGAGCAGTTAACAACTGGAACAAGCTGCCAGAGAAACTAACTGTGGAATCCCCACCCTCAAAGACTTCAGAATTCAGCTGGACGAGGCCATGAGCAACCCAACTGAACTTCAAGGACAGCCTTTACTGAGCCCAGCACTGCAGCTGATGAACTCCCAGGACTCCCATCGTGACTAAACACGCTACAGTTCCAGGAGGAAAAAATATCCTTTGAGGAGGTCCTACTGATTTGCAGACATATCATCAGAAGTACCTTATTTATGACAATTACTGCCTTAACACCTCATTTTACTGGAATGTTCTTCCCAAAAATAACATTGTGCATTTCACTCTTGCAGTTTCAACCAGCCTCTTCTGTAGCATACAAAGAAAGACCTTAAACACTAGTAGTCCTGCTGCTCAATGTCTAAAGCTAGGAGTTTAAATGAACTGTGCATTCGTATTACTGACCTGTTCTACAAAATAGATGTCTGTATACTTAAAACAGCATTTGACCAAGCTATTTTAGAATGTTATGATTAGCAGAGTAACTCACTGAGTCTAAAAGAAAAACAACATACTACAGTTCTCAACTATGGATGAAACAAGTGAGAGCACGTCAAAAAAACATGGAACTGAAGGACTTGGGAAGATCCAAGGGAAAGTAAACATATCAATGCTTTTCTTTTTTAGATCAAACAGTTTTCAGTCTTCACCAATTTAGAGATCTTCCTGAACTTCTTGTAATTCTATTATTAAATACATATGAACTATTAGAGGTATAATGAAGTGAGACTGAAATGTGGGCACACTGTTTCAAAGGAAACACCGCTAACCAGGAATAAAGTGGAAGGATTACTCCAAAGATCTTATATGCAACATTTACATCCCAAAGTGCTTCCTCTCTCCCTTTTTTTTTTTTTGTAGAATTACCCAGCAAACACACAGGGAATCAAATTGGTACTCCTACTCAAATAAGAATGGAAAAATGAAAAGTGGTTTTTAATAGGCAGGTGAGGCACTGTTCTGCAAATTCAGAAAAAGGAAGGAAGAAAAAATAGTTTTAGGAAGTTATAAGACAAGAAGTTTAGTCATGTATTAGAAGAAATTGGTAACAACTGCAGTTATGCACCAGGACAGTTAACAAAGGAGTTGCTTGAATTCCCTTTCACATGAGATTCTTTTTCAAAAGGAGATTAGAAAAATACCTGTCAAGGCTGATCACAGCAGTCTTCAACTCATTGCTCCAAGGAGTGGTTACATCAGTCCTACCTTTCTGTATGCCGATGCTCTTCACAACCATTTTCTCTTCCTCCTGTCCTCATCCAAAGTTTCCCTATTTCATTTCTACCACGTAACACCTGCCACAGCCACCCCACTCTTTTACTTCCTCTCTCCTGTTCCTCTCCCTCTAAATTATCTTTTCTTGCTCCAGCAATTGCTCATGTATCACTTCCTCCACAAACATTACTTAACATGAACTGACTCCTCCAACTTCCTATTCGCAGACAGGTTATTCTCAGGCTTCGAGGTGAGATACCTCTCCCTAGATCAAGTCCACAACTAATTCCTCTTCCCCACCAGAGTCACTGCTTCCACCTCTCACTCATCTTTTCGTCACATGTTATCCCCAATATCAATTAGCAGTAAGACACTGCATCCTCTGCCGCTATTCTGAACTGGCCTCAGGTACCCAAACAGGTACAGCAGACCACAAAGGTAGAGATCACAATAAAACGTGCAGCTCATTTTTATGGGAAATCAGCTTTCTAGAGAAATACTTCTCCTCAGCTAAGAAACAATGGACAAGGGAAGCCCCATTTCAAAGTATGCTATTCTTTCCCCATATGCCTCAAGCACATACCTGTCTCATGCCCAGCCGGAAAAAAAAATAAAATCTGGTAATGAGCAGTCTGCATTTTCACATGGATACAGCTCATACGGCACAGAATTTATCTACAAGTTCACAATAAATTCATGCAGCATTCAAATCAGAAAATTCTTACAGCACCTTTGCAAATGGTAGTTTTGTTGACACAGCAATCAGTATTTACTGAACACTGCAGAATATGTGTCAATCTACGATACTGAGAAGTGATTACAGTTCATTTTTTTAACAAAAAACAAAGTTTTCAGTTACTACATTTTCTTTACTTACTTTTTTTAGTTTACTTACATTTTTATAGACAACTGCAAAAGTAGGTAAGTATATCCATCATGTTAGTAATCCTAATGTTCTGAAAAGGTATACCCTATATAGCATTATGGTATAGCACAGCAGTAACAAAGCAGCAAAGTCAAAGCAACACATCAATTTTCTGAAGTCTATCTTGAAATACCTTCCCTTCCCTAAAATACAGGAACTGCTAAGAACATAGTCTTGTGCTACATTTAATCTACCTGATTTTTCTTCTCTTTAGAAAGTAACAAGTGTGTATGCTGAAGTGCATGTAACTGTTAACAATTTTCTCTACTTCAAAAACATAACAGAAAGAACTTCCCTCATCTATGATAACAGCAGGCTGAACTGCTGTAGCACTCAGGCCAGTTCATTCTTTCCCTGCCTCACCCACACACTTCTCAATACACTCTTCTTTGATTCAAATTACTTTTTAGCAAGTCTAATTCAATCTTACTTTGAGCAAATCCTATTTCTTCCCCAAGCCTTTTAATCTCTCAACATCACTTTTTAAACAGTTGATTATTTCTCATTCTTATAATCTATATATTACTGATGTCCTCCTTGAAGTGGTTAACTCACACAACCACTTTAGAAGCCCTTCAAAACAGCTAAGATTTCAGCCCCTGAAGTAAGTCCTGCTTCGACACCTTCCTCAATTCTTCCAGCAAATTTTACCAATATACTTCAAAGTACTAAGTTTTGTCTTTTTGAAATCCAATCTCTTAGATACAAAGCCATTTTTTTATACTCCATTGACATGCAACTTTAATTAATCTATAAATCAGAGAGATCTGTGGTCATTTTTCCTTCCTCTGAACATCCTTCATATGGTGCTATTTAACAAACAGCAAAAATTTCAGCATCTCCTAAAATCTGACATTTAGCTTCAACAGAATGATTTTGAAGACAAAGTAGAAAAGGTGATTTGATTTTAAAATTCTGCCACTGTTTTATGGTATTGGTGCTTGATTTAAAGAGAAAATCCTCTGTCAGGAGCTGTTAGAGGGACTCAGCTCTCCCTCCTGCAATACAGGTGCTACTGTAACTCCATCAGAATAAGACAGGTTACTTCTAGGAGGCTCTATGCAAAAGGTCCTTTTTTTTCTCCAAACTACCAGGCAAAGAACAGCACGAGCAGAAATATGGAAATCAATGCTAGACCTCGTTGTAAAAGTATTTTGAGTCTCTGTGACCCACTTTTAGCTTTGAACACCAAGAGACGACTGCAGTAACTAATTCAATTTAGTTAATAATTAACACTAACATTTGTGCATTCAATACATGTAACACTCTGTCCTCGAAATAGGTTTGAGCTAGATGAAGCACCAGCCATTAAGCAGAAGCTGTTTGATTTTCTCAATGTCAGCTATTCCACATGTCCCCTGGAAGAAAGATGAAGCAGCTAGAGGGAAGCAGCAGGAGCTCTACAGCCCCCTTAACTAAAGCATACCAGTGCCCTCAACACTTGTTCGAAGGGTTTTTTTTTTAATCCACACTGAGGAACCTAGTATAAACTGACATTGAAATTATCATCTCTGAGTAAGACAGGCTATTTTTCAACGTGTCTTGCCTCAAATAGGTCTATTATCAAAACTCAACAAAAGCTGGTTACCCTGCAGAAAAAAGAACAATCTTACTCAGAGCATAAAGCACACATATTGAGCAGCTGAAACATGACGCATGCTCTCTCTAGTTAAAATTGATCAACAGAACTTCTAAAACTCCTCAACACCTTTGTGACATCACCCACAGCTTTTCCAGAGAACGCAGCTCTTCTACTGTTTCAAACCACTTGACAATGTAATTATTTTCTAAGATGGCAATATTTCATTTTAGGAGGCTGGTTGTTGGCTCCTAGCAGGTCTCTTAGATCTGCCTTCAGACTAGAAAGAGTGCTGTGAGTTAAACAATGAGAAACTGTTTGCTGTGGTCTCCTGCTCCCAGCTCATAGGTGTTCAGCTGCCTCCCCAGCTGTCCTCTCTGCTTTTCAAATGTTCATGATGTTCTTGTTTTGAGATGGAATCTGAATTTTAAGACCAGAAAGTTGCATCCATTTCACAAAGACATTAACCTTACATGTTTCTATCTGTTGAACAGCAAGATCTACAGCAATACGGGGGCATACTCCTGTTCACTTGAACTTCTGTTCCATTACAATACCCACCTCCACCCTCAAGTTTTAAAAGCAACTGCATCGCATCTACTGGTGATGTGATATCAGCAAGAGGACAATATATTTCCTAACAGTCCTTTCAATTCAAAACTTTCAGTCAGGATAATTCGTATCTTTGTTGAGTACATCTACACGCATAAGCACAGATCAGCAAATCCAATTCTCTGCATGTAAATTTCCAAGTGGATCTGGGTTCGAGATTCACCTCCAGAATGTGTTATACATGCAGACAATATTACTCAAAAGACTAAACATTCTTATATTTTATATTATGTGCATGACAAAAAATCCATTCTGCACAATGGTATTACTCACACTGCTCAGGAAGTCCCCTAAAGTTCTGACAAAAAGAGTATTTTTCCTTGTTAGGGCACGGAGGAAAGTAGCTGCCAGCTTCCTTCAGTAGAAAAACAGGAAAATAAGGTTTTCAAAAACAGCAACAAGATCAAGAACAGGCCCAGAGAGAGGATGCTTTCATTATGTTACTATCAGAACTGGAAGAGGTGTTCAGACATTTTTTGTAATATTAAAGTTACAATCAAACGCCAGTTATTCTATCTCCTCATATTTAGGGAGTGGAATTCACTACACCTTAAATCCCACTGAGAGCAGCATGCAAACCCGAAGTACTGCACAGGCTAATAGTACTTCGCACTGTTTTTTTTCCTGCTAATCTTCTCTTACCTCAGTGAATTATTTTAAGTATATACTTTCCATTAAATGTAAAGTATAAATTCAACCCAGAAAACATCACACAAATAGGCCAGCTAATAGCCAGTTAAGGCTTTTATTGTGAGGTAGTAATACTGAAAGAATTAAAAATACAGAAGTATAAAAGCTGTAGACCTGTGCTATTCACTACTCTCCAGCAACGAAATAAAACAGAACTCATTCATCAACTCCAACTGCAAAAAACATGTTTAAAGCCATAGTTATGTATTTACTGATTATTTGTGCTAATAAGGTGTTCGGTGTTGCAACTATAACGCAAAGGTGAGCTGAGGAATGATTCTGCCAGAAAATTAAGGCTCCTTATCAGCACCCTCATTGTTGAGGTTCGTGTTAACTGAAGCGCCAAAAAGCTTCATCTGCACAAGGAATGTCACTGGTTCAGCTAATACAGCAGTAATTACTGGAAAGCACTGTTTTGCAGTATAAAAGCAGCACAACCCAGCAGGCATCCCACATGCCTTTTTCATCATACAAGATGGCTGTTATGGAGCAAGAAATTTCATGTGGTTTTCCTAATTGTAGATCAGACGAGCCACTGTATTACCTCTCCTCTGCAGCTCTAACCTTATTTTAGAAACCACCTTTTCCAGGCAGTCTTGCATTATTTTAATTGAAAACGTTACTCTCTGTAGCCGTTTAAGTGCTAAGGGATTTTAGATGCC
The DNA here is from genome assembly GCA_024606505.1 of Aquila spilogaster. Classification (NCBI taxonomy): domain Eukaryota; kingdom Metazoa; phylum Chordata; class Aves; order Accipitriformes; family Accipitridae; genus Aquila; species Aquila spilogaster. Next base: position 26,396 of record JANHGO010002292.1, read on the forward strand.
ATGCCACAGGACAAAGTTCTGCTCTTTACAGCCTTTATTACCAGGCGGGGTTTTTCCAATGATACACTTCTAACTAAGCACAGTCAGAAGTTTAATCTTTAAACCACACAGGGAGTGTCTTGTATCTTCCCTCCTTAAAAAGCTTTGGGACTCCTACCCTCCCCCCAGGGTAGTTCTAGAAGGGATGCTGCAGTTCTCACTGGCAATACCACTGGCATTGGCAGATTCTACTTGCCTACTAAGTGTTGGGGAGTCCATCTCTATTGACTCCCACATTTCAGTATTTATAAACAGAGCAGTTAAGCATTTATGTTATGTTAGAGTAGAGTATCCCACCCTAAGTTGGAAGGGAACATCAAGTTCAACTCCTGGCTCAACACAGGACCACCCACCAAAAACCAGATCGCTGCCCTGAGAAGTCTATTCCGTGCTCACTACCCTCTGGTGAAGAACCTTTCCCTGATATCCAACCTGACCATCCCCAGCCACAGCTTCATGCTGATCTCTTGGGTTCCATCACTGGTAACCAGATTACGTTTATATTATTTCATCAACTGCTACACTTAAGGTAAGCAAACAAAAACAGATGGACTCTCCCTCAACACTACCAACCACGTGCACAGATACAGCTATAACAGAAAAAGAATTCTATCCGTTTTATGCCATATGTAGGCATACACTATAAGCACAGCTCATTCAGCTGGTCCCCAGTAGATTATAATCCATCTTCCACTTATGTGTAAACCATTGTCCAAACACGCTTTTTAAAAATCATGTGATGAAATATAACAGTGAGATCTGGTTAATGTAACATGAACCAAAGTTAACAGAATGGAGTTACATGTCTGAATGCATAAAATGAAACAGTAATGTTCCATAAAATGCTAGAAAAATTCATTATGCACTCTGGCAAGTGATATCCTTCAAACATTTTTTCCCCCCATTACGATCCTCTCCAACACATACACATCAGCATATCAGTTGTTTGGTTTTCCCCTGACGAAGTTTATCAGCATCTTTAAAAGCAAGAAGGTAAACTGATCACTCTCCCTCCTCCTATGCACAAAGGAAAGCATTCAATGCCTTTATGAAGAGAGTCATTTGTTTCGGAAAAAAGTTCCCAAAGACCATCAAGCAAGACCGGTGAGAGAAAACCTTTCAAGACTTGCATCAGGGCTTCTAACCTGCTATGCGTACAGTAACTACAGGTTAATCACATATGTCAGACTGCACCCTTGTGAATTCCTCCACCAGCAGACCAGTCAGGATAACACAACCCAGGCTCTGAGCAGCACATGCTACACCAAAGCAGCTCTTCAACTTCTCCTCATACACAGGTGCATCACAAGTACTATGTGACTTTCAACAAGAACTGAAATTTAGATACATTCGTAGCAGGAACAAATTAGCTAGAGGAACTGAAGGTTCTGCTTACCAGAAGGGAATCCATAAAGCAGAAACACATAGCAAGGCTGTTCCACAGAGAAGAAAGAAGCCCCAGCTAACCAGCTAGCCATGCTGTCAGCAGAATCCACTGAATAATCCAGAGGAAAACTTCTGGTTTGGTTTAGGAACCAGTTACTTCAGTTTTCATTCCTGCCATCAAAGGCTGCCAGTGACCTAGGCAGACTAATCCAATCCAGGCCTCGTTAAAAACAGTAGCTTAAATGTCAGTAGCTGCTCTCCTTATGGCAGGCTCAGCAGCATCTGAGCAGGGAATTATGTGTGCTGAAACCTAGATGTGGCAACGCAGCTCCATCTGAGTAGAGACATCAGGCAGCATTCTTTAACTAATATCTGTTAAATTAAGTAGTGGCACGCAGGCATGAGCAAGTTTCAACAGTAAGAGTTCTTTTTAAGTCAGGGCTGATTCCACCAAAGATTTTTGTCATGAATGACACTCACAGAGATAGTAATGAACCTTTTTTGTGCATCTCCACCCCAACCAAACTTCAATAGTTATTTTCAAGAAAATATCAACATGAAAACATCTTGAAGTAAACCTCCTTTAGCAGGAGTTGGAATGATCTCCAGAGAGGACACTTCCGACCCCTACAATTACATGTTTCTACACAATCCCATGAAAATAACACAATAACAAGCAGCAGCATGGAATCCTAACTCTCCTACTTAATAAGGGTCAGAAAATTATTAAATATATTTTGTGTAAGTGTGCATTTGAAGCAACTGGAGAAGTCTGGGCATGGACCAAATGCTGTTGACAAGACAGAGCACACCACAGTACATGGTATGAAGATGACTGTTTCCTTTAACACAGCAGGGAAAGAACAGTAAAAGAAGCCCTCCCAGAGGTGAAGCAGCAGCTTGAACTACACAGAAGAACTGGTGCACCATGTAAAGGTGTTTAGTTAATGCAGCAGGTTGGTGAAAACTTAATATAGCACTACAAACCAACCGGGAATACCTTCACACAAAACAGAACAAAAATTAAACAGTGCTTTAAAAAAAAGGAAAAAAGAGATACATGATACATTAAAGGAGTTTCTTCAACTCCTTTAAATAACCAGCATTTACATTGCAAGGTCTAAAGATGTTAAATAGTTCAAATAGTATCATTACTACCTACTGACCAAGTATTTATTCATTACTTCGGGGCAAACCAACCCCAAAGTATGAAAGACATGCTTGTAAAATCCTGGATTCCCAGATACTTGTGGATTATAAGATTTAGCACTTCCCATTTTCTGTGACAAGCCAACTAATGAGTAGCTTGTCATGAAAGAGTTTAAAGCACTGGTGGTCATGTGGGAACTGTAACAGCCTGGCACGTAGGAGAATATACACAAGTAAGTACCTTGCTATCAGGACAGACAAGAGATCACATAGAATAGATAGGGACTATCTTTCATCATTATCCAACTCATATTGACAAAAGAAAAAAAATTAACTGTATGTTAGTGATATCCAAAACAGTACCATGTAAACCAATAGTAAAAGGGAGGTAGATAAAGGAAAAGGAAAAACTAAGCGCCATTAGCCTTCTAGAGAGTACCTCACAGTACCCTCCAGACAGAGGAACGATCTGCTGACAACTGAGAAAACAGCAGTGCATCAAGAAAAGGCATACGGTAACAAAAGAAAAAAGCAAACCATGCAATGCAGAGGAAAAACATACCATCATCCACAAACAAGAATGAGCAATAGGAAAATTCCCCTTCCAGTAACAGCAATGAAACATTAGAAAATACTATTTAGAAATATTGTGAAATCTTCTCACAGAAGATCCTGAGAAAGTTAGACATGTCAAGATAAATCTGACTCTTGCTCCTCAACTCTGTAGCTCAGGAGTGTCTCTGCACGTAGGCAGCCCTGGAGCAAACATCAGAGAGTATTTTTGGTCAGGAGCTGCACGTACCCCTTCTTATCACATCTGCAGGAACAGGCAGAGTCCTTTTGTATGGAACATCATCCCTCCAGTCATTGATGCAAGTTAGCAACTTGCATCATTTATATACAACAATTTCAGTTATGTCACATTCAGATAACAACTATATAGAACATCAATATGATAGCTGCATCGGGGGGGATCAGGTGGGGATTAGGGAAAGGTTCTTCACCAGAGGGTGGTGGGCACAGAACAGGCTGCTCAGGGCTGTAGGAACAGTCCCAGTGCCAGAGCTCAGGGAGCACCTGGACAGCACTCTCAGACATCAGGTTTGGATTTTGGGTGGTGCTGTGTGGAGCCGGGAATTGGACTCAGTGATACATATGGGTCCCTTCCAACTCTGTGACTCTCTATATATAGTTTTCTGATCAGGTTACCATTTAGGAAAACATAGAGCAAGAACCAAACAAATTTCATGTTTCAAATGAGTTTTGTGAAGTTGGCTCAGGTATTCCAAGACCATGGCTTCACTCCGATGTCTGAGGAACATCAAGGCTGGTGACCCCAAACAGTGCACTGTGCCAGTCGAGTCTCCAAACCACATCCTTTGCCACAGCACCCCAACATCTGCAGCATTAAAAAAAAACCACCACACCTCCATGACCAGAATATCCCAACTTCCTTTAAGCAGCAAACACAGCAGTAAAATGTAAGAAATCAACTGAGACAAGACCTAAACACTCACAGTAAATAGTTAGGAAATGGAAAAAGAGTGTTTGCAAAAAAACCCACATTGAATTCAGAATATCTTGTCAACACAAGACAGCTTTATAACCTTAGAAGACTGTTTCTGTCACACTTCTCCAACTGA
>JANHGO010002293.1:0-30604 GCA_024606505.1 Aquila spilogaster
TTAAGCACAAGTATAAATCTAATCTTACTCAAGACAAGACTTATACAAGCACTTCAACCTGAAGTGCTTAATTTCCAACGGAGTCAATGGAGCATTCCAAAATCATGACTCAGGTCCTAGAATCATTAGACTGGCATGACACTGGGGAAAAAAAGCATACCTAGATGTTATTTTTCCCTGTCACTATGGTGGCTAGAAAGTTTCTTAAAAATAAAGCTTCTTTCTTCAACCTTAACAGCATGCTTAACTTCAAGATATTTTTTTTCTGAATTACAGATATGAAGCACTATGTCAATGCATTGCAGTATAATCTCCCCTCAAAGGAAGATCTTTCTGAGACCTGAGAAATATATATGTCATCAGAAGATGAATGCGGTGGCATAAAGAGATGTTTGTAGAAGACTTCACTGGAGGTGGGGTCAGAGACCAGAACCATTACATGGAGGTTACTGTGTAGCACAATCCCCAATGGTGATAGTGAAAAAAACACAACCTCTCATGTTTAGACTGATGTGGATAGTGGCTAGGAATAATTTACAAATCCTGTCACTACCTCCTTTGAAATAAAAGGGAATCAATGTTGAATGCAAATACCAGTGCAAAATGCACAGCTATAAATGGTGCATTAAGTTCCCTTTCATTCAAATGAACAGCTTTGTGTTTGTAAAGAGGAAAGACTGAAAAGACACGTCTATTTTGCAGTTTCAGGTATACTGGTACTAAAAAATACCTTCTGGGAAATGAGCCTGTCAGCTTACACACATTCTATATTAAGGAAATAATATATTCAATGTTAAGTTACTTCCTGGCATAATATGTGGAATTCTATTGCTGGCCATACAGCTGCATGCTCATTTACACCAGTGGGCATATTGGCCTTAATTCTACTATTCAGCAGGCTCAGTTATTCCTATTTAAAAAGCCCAAACTCATTACAATAAACCTGTGGTTGTAGTAGGTATGTCTTTTCCTCACTTTTCCATGAGCCTAAGATGTTTAATATTTCAGACGATATCAATATGCTGTTTGCATCTGGTGTAAATCAGCTTGATTCCAGTGAAGACAAAAAGGCAATGGCAAGTCCCTCTAGCTGAGAATCTGACCTACAGTGCCCACTAACTTCTCTATAGAGGCTAATGGGGAAAATGCCTGTCATTTTGCGGCTTCTTTTTCTCCACAAGCACATTTAAGACAAGTTTGGTCAATTATCCCCATGTCTCCTATATCCATTTAGTGTAATTCCTATTAAGTGCAGTTCCACCTACAGCACTAATGGGAGAAATACTGATCAACCACAGGTCCCTCTTTGCTATATTTAGCTAACGTAAACACTTGTGATTTCAGTGCATTGCCAGGGGAATGAGATCGTTATAGACTAGCATTTCCATTTGACTTCCCAGGAGGACAGACCAGCATGGGTGAAATCCAGAAACCTACTTCAACAGAAGGACAAATAATAATAGGCGTAAGTGACTGTAGGCTCTGCAGTCACAACATCCTGGAAGCCAGGCAGCTGAGCTGAAATAACACTAAACCAGGCATCAAGAAAGCTCAGTTCAACTGTCACTATCCTGTTGTGTGACCCTAAGCAAGCCACTTCATCACTTTGAGGCTTTCTACCTTATTTTTTCCCTTCTTTGTTTTCTCTCTTTGCAGCAAGAACCACCCCCAGCCTGGAGTGTGTTTTCACTGTGTAGTTAGACCTTGGTCTTAGTGCTCATCTTAGCTTCACACTCAGCTTTACCTGGCAGGAGTTGGTTTCCAGGTCGCTTGTCTGCTGCCCCTGTACAGACTAGCAGACAGTCTGTGGAAGTGCTTGGGTAAATGGGGTGCTGTTTGCTCTCAGGGACACATACTACCCTGTCTGCAGGATCTGCATGTGCACCCAGGGAAATCTGGTCCTCTCTCATAGTGCTCTGGGTCCTCACTCTTTCTGTAGCCACTGGTGTCTTATATTGCCTGTTGTTCTCTGGGCTGAGACACTTTGGGATTATTTCTCTGATGCTGGCAGGAGAGCTATGGTTGCACACTGAGGGAGAGCTTTGGAGGACGAATCAACACACATATGAGTTTGCTCCTCTGTGGAATGACCTCTGGCATGATCAAAAGCACAGCTTCTGTTTTGACCCTTACATGTTTGAGCAGACATGGGTACAAATCACAGACAAGAACCTGCCTGAAGGCTCTGTGGTTCAGAGAAGTATGATCTGGCTGCACCCCACACTCACACCACAATCAGAAGCAAACTAGCCACTCCATTACTTGTGATAGCTAACGTCATTAGGTCTGCCAAGTGGCAGGGTTCTGCCATAAGTGCAAATAAATAAGAATACTAACTCAAACAACAGTCAGATAAATGTGTGATTACAGCTAGGGATATTTAAAAAGCTTTGTAGGGGTCAGCAGTCAGGCACATATGCACATCCGGCTCCAAAAATGGATTTTTATTGGGCAGGAAAAGGATGTAACAGATAAGCACGCAAAATCAAGCCAGTGGGCAGGAGGTAAAAGAGATAAGGAATCAGACTCTAGAAGGAATGCAATGAAGCTGTGTTTTCAAAATTTGTCCCTGTATCTGTAGACCAGTGGAAGGCCTAGGCAGTCTGTTCACACACAGACACCAGAAACCTGCATACTCATTCTACTGCAGAGCCCAGACCAGGGGAACAGAGACGTGTGGCAACAAAAAATATCAACCTAGGCACATTTTCTGCTTCCTTCCCACACTAAGCACAGGTAGTATGATTCTCAGGAATCAGGTACATGCACAGTCACACAACTTTAGGCATATATTCTCCTTCACTCTTACCCTCCCACATAGCAATTATCCCTGCTACATGCTCATACACTCCTGGACACCTTCACAACATTTCCTAATTCACAGTGAGCATAGGGTTAGACCAGAAATCACCAGATGGAGGAATTCGGACAACTTTGCACAATGTGTTACTGCTGCTTGATCTCTCTTAAGTTAGATCTTCTGCCAAGCAACTAAAGAACAGGATCATTAACAGACAGAGTAGAGGGTGGGCAAGACAACCATGGAATCATAAACAGCTTGCTAGAGGAGCAAAGCAGCTAACAAAGCTCAGTTCCCTCCAGCTTTGTGTTCCTCATCCTGTAAGCCCTTGCTATGACCTTCTCCCTCCTGTCCCACTCCGTAACTTCCACAGTTGGCTCCTCAATCCCCTGTTAACTGAGCACGAGGCAGCACGAGCTGTGGGTGTTTCATGGCTCTATTTGTGCCCAGAGGTTGGCCATTACATATGATGACTGGCCAGCTGGCTGCTGCCTCTCTGAATGAATAAGATGAGCTATAACTGCATTTCTCAGTGGGGGCACTAATTTGGGTCTTTCTTCTCTATGCAGCTGCTGATTTTCATGAAGCTCTAGGAATTTAGTATCTCTGAGTTCAAACGTGCTTGAAATTGGCCAACTGGCTCCAAAACTGTTGGGGAGGGGAGGATCGACAAGCAGAATGGCTGTACAAGCACCATTTCCCCAGGAAATCAGTCTCAGATGAGGGCTGGAAAGGACCTCGAGAGATCACCTAGACTATATGCCTGCCCCAAGGCAGGAGCAGCTCTGCCTACATCAATCTTGACAGATGTTTGTCTGCCTTGTATCAGACATTGAAAACTGGCTTGGGAGCGTGCCCAGGAGATGAGAAAACTGGCTAGCTTCAAACTACCTGGCAAGCTCTTCCATGAGCTTGACACAGCATTTCTCAGCACCTGGAAACTTGAGAACATCTGCTTTCCACACAGGGAGAGCAGAGTTCAGTTACATCAAATCCTAGCATCCATATTTTAATCTTATGCGGCTGACTACACTGCCACCAGCACAGCTTAGGTAGACTGGAGTAAAAGTGACTTCACACCCCCTGCAAACATCCCTCTGTTCGTGCCCATGTGGCTGTTCTTCCTTACACCGACTGCCAGTGAACCCTAATACAGTCTAGCAAGGGGGTTCATTGCAGTACAATGTCCCTTCTCTCACACACACTACTGGAGTGGCTGTGATCTAATGCATCTACTTGCTCCATTTCCTCCACACACTGGCCTCAAATAGGTTCAGCACACCACAAGGCCAATCCTGTAATGGCCATCAAAGAGTCTCTTAAGACATTCTACCCTTCTGCTGCCAGAACAGTAGGAGATGGGAGTTATGGCTGGAGGAAAGGAGGTTTGGCTGGGCTGTCCCTGGGCTGATGTTGGGTTTTCAGCACACCCAAGACAGACCACACACAAGGCAGCTCTGACCTGCCAGATGGAAGTGGCATCAGGATTAGAGTAATATGAGGAGGAGCTTCAAACACTCCTTTTCCAGATTACTGATTTGCCTTTTATATTTTCTATTCTTTTGCACCCTGAATTACAGCTCAGTCCATTTCAGTGCTTGACAATTAAGAAGAGAGTTCAGCCAGGACAGAGTAGTGACCTCTCTTTTTTCACAAGCTGCTGTGCGACTGCAGGTCCAAATCTGGTCACATGCTGCGTTAGTTAGGAATCCATTTCAATCCCAAAGTCCTCATTATACACATGGGTCACTCGGTCGTCAAAAAGTGACCTGCATAACATGAGTAACTCAGTACGTGTCAGAAATATTCCTGACCTTGTTAAAGAATCTCCGTGCTTGGAAAAGAGGTTTTCACTCATCAATCACCATTTTATTCACGCACAATAACAGCCTCATTAAATCATATGAGAGTTGCAGGAGGTTTTATATGCTAATTTAATACCAATGTAACCAATTACACAAACTTCACATAATATTTTTAAATAATCAAGTGGGTATTCAATTAGCATGCAGTGACCATTTATTAAAATCTCAATTAATTCCTTGTTTAAGACTTGTGCAGTGATCAAACTGTGCAAATCCTAAAGGGGAAGCCGTGGCCCTGAGACAGCAGCACTGCCCAACACATTAGCAGCAGAGATGCCACCGTTCTGCAGGAGGTCTCTGACACTGCCTCTCCCCCTACACAATGAGCACTCGGCATGTCCCCTGGCACTGAACGTCACTGGCCCATTTGATGGAGAATCAAGTAGCAGCCTCAAAGAGTACAAAAGCTTTGGCTCCAATTCTACTTCAGCTGTCTCAGATCAGTCTCGTAAGGTCTAGACACTGCCGAAAGCAGTTTAGTAAGTTGCAAACCATCAGCACAGCCACAGTAATCAACTCTGTTGGCATCAGCAATGAAGTAAGATGTGCCTCACAAGCAGAGTCAGCTGATAGGCAGTAACTTGTTACCACAGTTAGTCGGTCGCTTGACCAGGCGCTTTGAAGCGTGCCTCTGAGGAGTACTCCAGCCCTGGGCTAGAAGTTCCTGGGGCCATTTAAGGCATTCCTGCCCCTTACTCTGTGCCCCTGTTGGAAGCCCTTGCCCCCAAGCATGAGCTAAAAGAATAAGTTCTGGGCTTTGTAAAGATCTGACTCGCATGTGCAAGGGCCACTTGCATCATTACGTGCAGCTCTGCAGCAGTTTAAAGCAGATCTAAAGGAGGAGGGAGGAAAAGCTCCTGGAAAAAGCATGCTTGGCATGGTAGAACATAAGGATGGTTCATCCTACTCACCCAGCCTGTGTCTGAGCAGGCATGAACCCCTTAGACCCAACCCCTCGCAGGGCTGTCTGGCCATGGGAAACTCTGTGCTGGTGATCGAGCACCACAAATGCACAGTCTCTAAATGTTACAAATAAAGATTCCTGTTGTACCTCAACAACAGCTGGTCATCTTTGTCGTCACTGTCATCGTAATGCTTTTGGTTCTTACACAAAGGGCATCGCAAACATTCAACAACCTTCCAAGAGCACAAACCCACATGCTTGTCCTCTCAGCTGAGTTGAGGTATTTATGCATTTCCTTATGAAAGACAATTACGTGCATCACTTCCAGCTGAGCAGTTGAAAAGTCTGCTTTATATACACAAAATGTTTCCATGCACTGAGAACTCCTTTCTCACCTGTGAAAACAGAGCATGGGTCGCATGTGCAAACAGTTGTACTTACAAGTGGCACAGCTGTGTTCTGAGAAGCCGGGTGGAAAATTTAGCCCATAGCAATTTTGCATTTTTCACAGGGTTTATTATGAGCTCTCTGACAGTTTTACCCTATGGTCTCTTGGGATCTTATCACGGTTGGTTTTCATTTAATGGTGTTAATCAAGAAGTAACTGTGAAACTGACGTTTGTCACTGCTGCAGCTAGAAGGCCATTCACCTGGCAGCAAAAAGAAGTTCATATTTGGAGGAAAAGGAAAAAACAACTACCCAAAGGGTTTGCCCTTTGTTCATGTTGGGGCCTCCTCCTTTCTCCCACAGCAAATCCTTTGGCAGTATTAAGTGCAATGAAAGAAACCAGCGTACAGAGGAAATGATTGCTCCTGCAGCAAAGCAAACCCTGATCTTTCCTGCTCAGCTTCCTAAATGCTTTAGTGCAATTGTTCCACTAGATGTCAGGGCCGAGCATGAAGCGACCAGACAAGACCCAGCTCCGTGTTCAGCTGGTCTTGTAAAACAACTGCTATTCTTCATCACCACACCACTTACAGGCAGCTCTGTGTGGTCTTGATGGTCAGCTTGGAAAGCAAATTGTTCTGCATGCTGTTGAAGAAAGGTGCAGGAAACAGGAGGGGGCCCTTCCCAGTTGGTGTCCTGCCTTCCTTAATCTGCAAAGGAGATTTGTGTGCTTGATTGGCTTAGTGGGGGAGAGCAGAGTTAAAAGTGAGACTGGAATGTGCTGATGTATTACTTCCATGGTGTGCAACCTGCAAATGTTTCCAAGGGTCCCTGAGAGGTTACTGAGGGTGCAGCTCTGCAGCAGTTTAAAGCAGATCTAAAGGAGGAGGGAGGAAAAGCTCCTGGAAAAAGCATGCTTGGCATGGTAGAACATAAGGATGGTTCATCCTACTCACTCTGCCATACAGAGCAGCCTGTGACCTGTCACACATGGGAAGATACATGTTGTGTATCAAATCTCCAGATGAGGAATGGACAGAGCTCTCAGCTGTGGTGCAGAAAAGTACCCCTGACAGGGATTTTAGGGTGCATAAACTTCACCTGCCCTCTCCTGACCCTCAGCTGCCAAGGCGTGAAGCTGAGAACCTACATGACAATGAGACCGTGGTGCACTGGCCTGCCTGTTGGAGAGCATGACAGGGGATTCAGTCATTTGTGTCCAGAGCCCAAGGCATGAAACTTTGGGACATCTCCATTGGAGTGTGGTGGTTCAGGGAGTCAGAGGGCTGTTGGGAGACACCCTGTGAAAACAGGCTGTCTGTGTGTCAGACCGTGGGCTCTGAAACTCCAAGGTGCAGGACAGGATATCTAAAGAACGAACCACAAGAAAGATTCACACACCTCTCACTAGAGCTGCCTGCACCCATCTCAAAGTGTCTTTAACATCGTGTTAGCCTTTTCCAACTTCGCCCGTCTGGACTGGGAGTTACTGGGCTCCCAGCTGGCTGGAATGAGGGAATAGCCCACACAAGACTGTGAGGTTCCTTTCTCCTGCTAATGGGAGGGAACCTGTGGCCCCCATTTTCATCAGAGATGCTTGCCTACAATGTCTAGGTCAGGCCTGGGGGTAGGTGTGTCTGCTTGAATACATGAGCTTCTCTTTAAAAGAAAGGCAGAGCCACCCTGACTGGTTAGGCTTGCTTTTCTCTGGATTTCTGACAAATGCTTTGTATTCAAAAGGTCAGACTAGCAATGGCACCTCACGCCCTGGAGCAAAGAGTCATTCCTCACTGTTTTGCTCTGCTCACGGCTGGCTGCCCAAGCTTGCTCCATCTCCCTGCATCTGACATCCAAACTCCTCTCAATGCAGGGGAGATGTAGCCAAGTCCTGGCATCAGCTGTCAGCTCAAATAGAAGGGAAAAGCACAGTGACATCAGAAATGTGTTGATGGGTATTAGCCCTTTACCCAAGTCCTGCCTGTAACTCCCATGCAAGGGAGTGAGTTTTTGTCTTTCAGCAAGGGCCTTATTCTTTTGCTGCAGCAATAGTCTCACAGTCCTGGTTTTGGAGGGGGAACAGGGAGGCTGTATTACTTTCCTCTACAAATCCCATAGTAAACAGCTGCAGTTCTTGCAAAAGATACTTGTCATCTTTGCATACTCTTATAAGACAGAAGCAAGCAGACATATAGTGCTTAGAAGGTGAGTATACTCCTAAAAAGAGACACCCCCTCCCCTGCAGAAGTCTCTTCTCATGGGCTGCATTTCACGCCAAGAAGCACCCACCATGATTTAACTCTTTTCACTTCCAAGAGAAAATCATTTCCCCCAGTGACCAGTTTTGATGATTCTTCCATTAGTAGGTGTGAAAGCGCCTCTAGCAACCCTCTTCTCTGTGTACTGGCAACCCTGGGGAGTCTGTGATGACTCTCAGCAGAAGGAAATGCATTGTCAGCTGCCAGACCAGGGAGCAGAAGTGTCCTAGACAAGAAAGATAGGTGTTTAAACAAAAAAAAGCAAATACAAGTGTGTTTGCAAATGTGCTGGGTAACCAAAACAGGAAAGTCCTAGCGTGATTGACTGAGTCAGATGTATTTCTTGGGCTGACAGTCTCATACCCTCTTTGTCAAGGTCTGTCCTAGTAGATAATGAACTCTTGTGCACACTCCATTTCTGTCTTGGCACAGGAAAAGGTGCTCATTGGACTCCCTCCTGCATGACCCAGTTCAGCTCACTAAGGTGGCAGAAAACTAACACTACAAAAAGAAAAGAGGCATTAGTTTCTGCTAAGTTGAACTCTGAACCAATAGCAAGTGTGGAGGGAATGCACAACTAGAAGCTGTGCCAGTCCCAGCCTAGACCAGCTTAGGCTATTGTGAAACCATGCCCCAAGTGATCCTTACTTTTCCAAAAGACCTGCCTCCAGACAGAGATAGGAGGGCAAGACCAGCCCTCTTGGCATTGTGCTGATTTAGATCAGTTCAAGGTAACTGTGAAACTGCTCTCCAACTACTTTTCTGTGGTATTTAGAATCCTTCATAAAGATCAGGGTGGGTTGGTTAAAGAGGTATACAAACACACAAACCAGCTGCACTGGGAGCTGGGAAGCGCCTGTGTCCAAACAGATCTTTTAGCACAAGGAAGGCTTTCTCTATGAAACAAAATTACTATAGACAAAGAAATGAAGGAGGTTAACCCAGACTTCAGCAAAAAGGAACAAAGCTGCTCACCCCTTCTCCAGAGGATTAAAGCTGATTGCTTAACAGGAATCCAACTTAGGCAGTTTATTTTTCAAAATAGTTGGCAGCTAGAGTTATTACACAACAGGGTTTGAGACATAGACTTGTTGAAAGAGGGAACCTTGCACCAAACTGTTCAAATGAAACCTTCAGCATCTTTCAGCATTGGCAATATTTAACACAAAACATCTTATGCCTTTTAAAAAAAAAATTTTAACATTTTTGGTGAAAAAAAAAAATTTCTCCCTGTCTTTACAACAGTACTTACTATACGGGCATTGAGGAAACAAAATAAGGATAATGTCTTCATCAGCATCCTGGTTAAAAATTTGAAAAATAATATTTGTGGAAGTGTATAAGAAACAAAAAGAATCCTTTCAAACTCTTCAAAGTGAAGGTTTTCAAATGTTTTGGGGGGGGGTTGTTTTTTGTTTCTTTTTTTTTTCACACAAATACTTTTACGAGATGATAAAATGTACAGTAAGTGTTTCAGAATTTGGGATCAGGTTTTACTCTCACCTGTACCAGCATAAATAAGGAATAATATCTAAGTTACATATGTATAAAAAACCACTGGCCATCATCTTTTCATTAAGAATAGACATTTTGTCTGATACTAAAACAAAACAGTGTAAGTATCACTGTTGTTACAAGTTAATCTTATTTGATATTATAATTAAACTGTGATTTTTTTTCAGATTACTTTTTTATGTATCACTGAAGGATTATAATCAGAGTGCGATCTTATTTATAGTTTCCAATAACTTATGATAAAATTTAACCGAGTACTTACAGATTTCAGCTGTAATATCCATCTGAATACCAAAGACAGTTATAAGGACCAATACTATTACAGTGCATAGGAAATTAATCTGGAATGATGAGACCCTTCAGATAAATTACCACATGGCATTTTAAAATTACCTTCATTTCTCTTTTTTTGATCATCTTAATTGTTTTGTCATCTCCATTGGATAAAAAGGGCTATAGAAAAGTTGGTTTGTGGGATTACATGAACTTGTCCCAGAGAACCTCTAGAAACCCAGACTTTATTAATACTTTAACCTTTTCTTATCACAGTAACTCTATCACTGTGAACATCTAGGGCTACTTTAATTCTCATTAGTGATACACCTGTAAAACAAGAGATGCCAATGGCACTCCCACATAATCACTATTTGAAGGGTTAATCTAAACTCTTTTTGTTTACTCTAACACATCAAGTTCCTAAATCTAGAAGATAAATAAATAAATAAGAATGTGGGGTAGGAGTATACAAAATAGTGCCACATTGCTAGCAGTTGGCAAATACAGAATTGACCTAATCTGCTTCTCAGAGACTGAAATTCAGCCACTGTCAAAAGTCATAGTATCATAGAATGGTTTGGGTTGGAAGGGACCTTAAAGATCATCTAGTTCCAAGTCCTGTGCAGATATTTTATTATAGCCAAAACTACCGCTCCTGTCTATTCTCAAAGCTAAAGTGTTGTATCTAGTTGTATCAGCTAGCAGTTAATTTCATAAAATAGAAAAGATGCATAAGGTTCTCTTCAAAGAATTCAAGTTATGGTCATAGTGATGATGATGGATGGATGAAATCAGCACTTTTCTATCATTCCCAGGCAAAGTTTTCACGGAGTTATATTACACAGAAGTACTCCACCATGTGTCTGGCTCAGTGAAGAGTAAACACTCCCATTTCTTCTGTTCATCTCAGACTCTGACATACATGTGAGATCAGACCATGCTATTGCTTCTACTGGCTTGGGCTTGCTGGAGTTGACAAAAGGCTCTGGGCTTCGAATAAGCTAAGCATATATGCGTAATACATTCTTTTTGTAAAAAGATGGACTGTGAGCCTCACCTTAGCTCCTTAATAGTAGCCTCACTAGGTTTTAGTAAAGCCAGTCTCTGAAACTTATACAAATGTAAATGTTACACGGGTTGAAAATCATAATCATTGACATTCTTCATCAGTAACAGTAATTGAACAACAAACTCAGCAGGCCCCCCTTAAATGGTTTAATGGCTTATTATATCTTCAGGCTGCCAATCTATCCCTTCCCTCCATACTTCAGTCAATTTTATTTTTGTAGTCCACATATAATGCATTGCATATTTTTTCTTTTTACAGTGTCTTTCTTTTAACAAGCTACAGAGCCAGCAGGAACATGCTGTAAATGAGATGCGACATCGCAGTGTGGCCATCCTAGGAACATATATTCAATAAATATGCAAATCAGTTCAAGTACATCTCTCCTTAGGTGGGAAAAGGTATGGGAATATGGTAAAGTATCACTTTAAATTATCTTCTCAGTGGAAAACAATAACATTCTAAGGAACCAAAGAAAAGGGGAAGAAAGTAACTAAAATTAACTTTTTTTTTTTCTTAAAAAGGGGAATTTCTTATGCCTCTGGTCACAATCAGTGCACAAGAACCCCACCTTTAAAATGCAACAGACTAGTTCTGATTCGGTGTGAATTACATACACAACAAGCATAACGAACATGTCATATCTTCACATTAGAGAAAAGCATGTAAAGCCAGAACAGCCACACTGACCTCGGGACTGCCGAGTGTGACTGAAATAAGTCTTTTGCTCAGTGGGACTGCAGAGGAGCAAATACTGGAAACTTTTGCTGATGTCCTTTTTTCCATTAACGGGTCAGATTCTGATATCTTCCTGTTGGCTACAGCTATAAATGAAAGGCAGCATTTGTGCACCAGAATTTAATGGATGCCTCAGATGAACTTAGCAGAATACCAGTAGTATGATTTGGGCAGCAGAATACTTGCTAATACTGCTATAGAGTCAGTGGGGCTGATCCTGCTTTCAGTTACATCACTGTAAATCCAGAGAAAGCTCCACTCAGGTAAATGGAATTAGCTCACATTTTGTTAGGGTAAATGAGCCAACTTTTGACAAATCATTTACCAAGCTGCCACTGAGAAGATTTATTCTCCTTGATATTTAAATAAACACATAATAAGTATGCACCGTCAACGCACATGGGAACTGAGTGGCAGACAACTGACTCAGTCTTCTTGCCATACAGAGAGACAGGGAAGCCACTGTTGGGGACCAAGCTGCAAGGAGACATGCCAGGTCATTGTGGCTCTGCTCCTAATCTGCTGTATAATTTTAAAGGCAGTTTTTTCCCTTCCCTGTGCCTCCATCTCCCCTTTTATCATGCCTAGGCAGACTGTCAATTATTTGGCACAATAAAATTAAGGACTCAGTTTTGACTCTGACCTGCTGAACTTTAATCTAATAAGAACCTAAGAAATAAGGCCCTGTTTTAAAAGGGAGAGAGGCTTTTATTCCTGAAAATCTCTCAGCTGTGACACACAGTTTGGAGCACATCATTTTCAGGAATTAACACCACAGATACACCAAGTCTCTAAGCCAGCATAAACCAGCACCGCTGCTAAAGGAAATGGCCCTTCCTTCCCCTCACCCCCAGTCCACATTCCTCTTCACTCCCTCTGCTACTCCCTGCCTTGCGCCAACACAAGTGTTCTTGTGGCCCCGCAATGAACCAGATCAGGGAACTCATCCAGGTTGAAACTAACCTGGGGAAAAGGAAATTGTTTAGTTTTAACCTGGCAGAGTTCCCTGGCCTGGTTCACTGCACAACCATGTGTGTGCTGGTGCCAGCATGGGGAAAGGAGCAGCCCTGGGCCAGGAAGGAGGAGGCAGAGGAACGGGAATGGTGGACCTCCCTCTGAAAGAGGTTGTTGCAGGGCTGACTTATGCCAGCTTAAAGTGTTTGTAGAAATGCGGCACATATTTAAAATCTCTCCCTTCAAGGAATATTTGTCTTAAGAGGATTAATGCTTCCCAGGATATTCCAGCCTTTGCCGTCTGTGGAGCATTGCTTCTCCCTCTCTCCCCTCAGCCCAGTATACTGGCATCGAATTAAAGCCCTGGGAAACATAAAAGCGACAGGCCTGGGGATTTTGTGACAAATGCAAAAATGCTCATATTTGTCAAACCATTAGCAAAGGGGCACAGCTGTTGTGAGAGTCTTGACCCCATGCCAAGTATGCTCAAGCCTGCTGAAGGTTGCATGCCTGAATCATACTCACTCTGGCAACTCCTATCGAGATCCCTTCTGCGTATCTGTGACAGGTGCCCAGACAAGTGCAGTTGACTCCAAGATGTCCAGAGGAAGATTACTGCACATTACCTGAGCCACAGATATTTGCTAAAATGCAGCACTGTATGCACGTGGCTACAGCACTTCCAAGGACAGTCGTGCTCCAGTGCTGCAGCTGCATTTGCCCAACATGGAGCCTGAATGCAGAATTACTGCCAGACATGAGCCAGCTCCTGCAGGTCGAAGCAGGATGGCTCTATGCTGTGTGACTAGAGCCTGTGGTGCTGGAAAGCCTAACACAGGAACAGTGGAGCAGCTCTGGATAGGAATAGCCCAGACCATGCCCAGGCTCAGTGGTGGCCCTGGAACTGGAGGCAATAGCTAATTTGGAAGAAGACAAAACGAAGTCACAGCTTTCACTCCTCAGGGCTGGGAATGAGGGAAGAAGGGAAGAAGGAGCAACCTTGAAAGTGTGGAGCAAGAAAAGAGGAGGCAGAAGTTGGTAAATCCAAGGGGGAGGAGCAGATGACAACAGGTGCCTCTACAGCACTGTCTCAGGGTACCATATATTCGGTAGCTTCTTTCACTAACCCCCTTTACCCTATGAGACCTAGGTAAAACACAAAGCAGACATCTAAGGCTTGGATCTGATAGTCTAGGCTGAGTCTACTAGAGACAAGGGCAAGGCTGTTAGGAACCAGTCAGGTTTTCTGGCTTTGCACTGAGCTGATTGGTACTCAACTCTCACAGCACAGAGCTCCAGATGCTCTGTTAATAGCTAAGCCCAAAGCATTTCATTTTGACTAATCGTCCAAAGTTCAGGGCTGATCCCAAAGTCCTTGGTCAGCAAATCTGGCTAGAAATGTCATGTGATTTGGCCTCCACCAGATTCCCAGAAATCTGTGGGCTGGAAATGCCATGAGGATTAGGCAAAAGTGAAATCTTTCTTAGTTTATCTAGATATATTTGTCCCTGCTCAGCAGAGCAAATATGTTTGCTTTCCATATTTGCCCATCAGTTTAAGGCTCTTTTGTTACTGCTGCCAATTTTTGGCTACTTTAAGGCCTGACAAATCTTTCCTTTCTTCTGTACCATGTTATGTTTGCTGGGACCACTGATTAATCCCTTTCCACCCTCATTCTTCAAAGAGCAACCTTCACTGTATGCATTTAGGAGGAGTGGCTCCAAGGCTACAGCAAGCCAGATGATAGAGCAATGCTTAAGAATGGGGCTGCCTGCTAAAAATAATCAATTCTAATTCTGGCTGGTTTCCATGTCACTCTCTGACCTTTGGTCAGACTCTGCCACTTTCACTCATTCTCAAAAGATGTAAATTTTTCTTATCTCTAGGATTTGTACTTCCGTAGTACTCTGTTGGGTGGGATCAGCGAGCAATAAACACTTTGTTTGCACAGTGTGCATAGAGTGAGAGACACTTTCACAAATTTGACTCTAACTAGCCCTGGCGACCCAGGGAGGGAAGTGAAGCAGAAACTGAGGAAGGTTATGTTATGATTTAAGCCAGGGAGAGATGTCCTCTTCTCCAGGTAGTTGTGCCGGTGTGAGACCCTGTCCCCAGCTATGTGACACTGACCTGCGTACCAGAGTATACCACCTTTCCCTCTTTAGACATGCTGATGGAGCAGGCTTATGTGAGTGTACTGTAGTTTGCTTCCTGCAAAATCATTTGGATCTGTTCATCCATCCATCCACCTGGTGTTGCTTGAATTCAGGATCACTCACGGGATGTTTCATTGGCAGAATGGCTGGGGCAGTAACTTCTGGCAAGGTATATGATGATGATCTCCTGGGAACCACAACATCTTCTACCAGCACAGCTGGATTTGTCCACAGCTGTGTAAACTTTGACTAGCTAAATCCAGCTAGTCAAAAATAGACTTTCAAATCAATCCCAGGCCCCTTGAGCTCAAGTTGAGTGAAGTCTCCTCTATGTCATACAGCCCTTCAACTGCTGGGAAGAGCTCCAGCAGTTAAAAACTACCGAACATGCAACAAGGGAGAAGGGGGTATCAGGCCTCGTAAAGCTTCCAGTCTCAGTGCTCCCTTCTCCAAACAGAACTTACACCTCTCTCAGAGCAATTTGAGTAAAAAGCATTAAAACTGTTGCAGTGCTTTAAGAGAGCTAACATGATCAAGAAATGGTGAGTAAAGTTGATAAATACAGATGCCCCCACACAGATCAAAGACAAAGCAGAACTCTCAAACGGCATAAAAAAGTAACGTTATTACACTCTCCCTCAGCCTCTCCAGCAGTGGCTCCTTTAAGACCTCTGAATAAGTAAACTACTCTTTACAGCTACAGGTAAGCAAGTTTACAAAATAATGATCATGTCAATTGAATGCCAGATTTTTTCCTCGATAGACAGTAACTAATGTCTTTGCAGTTGTCGGTTGATGTGCTGTGATGTGCAGTTCAAACAGTAGAGCCAAGAGAGATGTTTCACGGAGATACTACTAGCTGTGCATACATGTACATGCCCACATTCACACACAGACACAGATCCTACCCTGGGACTGGATGGGCATATAAACACTTTTTCAAGGACATTTTCCAAATAAAATGTGAAGAAAAACTCAGAACAGAGAAAACACAGGGAAATAAAACTGTATAGGCACATTATCTCAGCTGTCAGCTAATATTTTCTCACTAATTAAAGGAGGAAGCAGATGAAAAGAAAGGAAAATAAAATAATTTAGGAAATATCTCAAGTCTAAAGTTTAAGAGGTATATTCAGAGGGAGGGTTATAAACCCCTCGTGAGGCAGGAGAATTAGTTCTGTAGCTTGCCAATCAAGACAGACGAAAGACGGGTAGAGTGAAAATTATTACCGTGATGATTATCAGGAAGGGAAGAGATGAGGAGAAACTAGAACCTGCGCCCCCCCTGTGTTGTGAATACAGCTCAGTCAGTCTTAATGGAGTCACCAGGAAGATGTCCATTCTTTTCAAGGGATGCTGAATCAGATTAACAGTGAAAAAAAACCATGCAGAGACTGGAAGGAACATGAACCACCCCAAGTAAAACTCATCTGGAGCACATGCAGTGGCAGCTGAAATTCCAGAACATTTTGTTGGAAAATGTCTACTGAAGGAACGATGGTATTTAGTGGGAACTGGCTTTTTCATGGCAGTATTCACTATTATTATGCCAAGGATGATTTCCTTTTATTCAGAAAATGAAAAAGGATCTAAGAAAAATGTTGATGAAAAGAAAAATAAATTGTAATTGAAATATTTTCCACTGGAAATAAAGGAACTCAGCCATTTGCCTGCTGGCAATCAGTGTGGCAGTGATTGCTACTCCAGTGGCAATCACTCATCTCACTTGAACTAACCATCCACATCCCACCTGATGCCTCTTCCCCTCTACTGGAGACTGGCCTCCCAGAGTCGAAGTGCAACTCAACCCCCTGCCTGAGATCATAGGGAGAACAACCCAGTCTTTCCAGTCTGCCTCAGCTCCCCAGGTATTTTGGCACAATTTCACTGACACAGGCCTTTTCACTTGTAGAGGAACACAGAACTGGAAAAACTTGAGATATTTGAGGTCAGAACCAAGCATGTCAGCAAAGCTGAGCTGAAAGGAATCTTGCACAATGTCTGTGTACTTCGTGCCAGGAAGCAGTTAGTCTTAATACCCCTCCAGTTCATTAGCATCAAATAGACTTACAAGAAAAAAAAAAAAAAAAGCAAGCAGCTGGCTGTCCTTATTCCTACAGATCAATTGGCTTCTCTTCTGTACATACATATCCCCTCTCCCTGCTGTAATGGTGTATCCCCCTTGCACCTAAATGCCATTGCCTCTGGCAAGGGTGTCTCTTTCACATGAGGGATTACACTGCCTAATTGCCCTGAGCTATGGAAACCTAGCATTCTGCTGGGTCTGCAGAGCTACTTTAACATTCATCCCATCATCCTCTCAAGTGCAGCTGGTGTGTTTCTCAAGAGCCAGACTGGGCTGATCCCATTCTCTGGAAAAGGACACACATTGTTGCTCAGCAATGGGTGTGCTGGGAAGAAATTCTAGCTGTGGCAAGATTTCAGCAGGCAGTTGCAGTCTGCAGTAAAACTGAATTCAGTTGGCTATAGCCAAGCCTTATGTGGGTTCCTGGTGACTGTTCATACAACCACAGTCCCCAGTGCTGACTGCACCTAGGCACTTGCCCATTTTCACAGGACATTCAGCTCCTTCTTTGCCTTGAGGTCTGTCAGTGGGCATTACAGCCACATTCAGTGTGTACCCTTTTCTTTCTGAATCAAAAAACTATACTGAACCTCAACCAAGACCATCCTGTACAGCAGATTGGCTGTGTTCAGCTCTGTGCATGTGCAGATGCTGAAATGGTAAGAGTTCTGGCCAGGAGATCAAGAGATCCTGCTATGGGACATGTTGTCTGGTGTGATACACTGCAAAACAGCCATCTACGTTTTAAGTGCCAGGCTGGCATACAGTCATATACTGGCTTGTAATAACCACTCTCTATACGAAATGCAAACAGTGACATAGTAAAAAGCATCATTTCCAAAATTATTGTCAAACACTCAGAAGTGCTGACTCACTTTCTGATACAAGAACTTACTACCTCTTCTAGCAGTCCTCAGGTTTCCTCTCTACCCACTCTACATACTCAGTGAAACATGATAAAACGTTCATAATCATGTGCTTAAAGACTTTGGCCAGATTTTCACCCAATTTATGTCACTGTATGTAATAGACACTAGCTACATGTACACAGCATGCTACCTGGTCAAGGACTCCACTGACTTCGAGCAAGGTTCTCACCCTTTTTAAAAAGTTTTTGATTGTTACCATTTTCAGCGTCAAAATATTCTTACTGAAGACAAATGGTATTTTCAAATTCCACCAAGCTCAAGAAGCATTTCAACCACCTTGTTTTGTTCATAAACCCTTATGGAAACCCTGTAAATAATTAGTATCTTCTTGCAGCTTCAGACAATGTAGAAACCCATCCCAGCTATTTCCTACCCCAATTTATTCATTCAGACCCTTTTGTATGCTGAGCTGACTCTCACAACACAATTCTAGGCATGTAAAGTTAAGTGGATAAACAATTACGAGATGTTCAAGTTGGGTTTAGTGAAAACTACATCATGTAGAAATCTAGGGAAATCAAGCTTTTCACAGCTTTTGAAAAGTATTGATAGGGAAAATTTGGTTATTGTTTGAGTCCAAGCCTGACAAGAAAAAGGGAAAGGAATAGATTGTTGTTTAGTTAAACTCTGCACTGCAGCCTGTGTCTGGGTTGCCTGAGCAAAAGAGGGTAACCAAAGAGCCCTTGTAATGCCCAAAGCTGTGAATTCTCTCCAGCTCCAGATGGGACTTAATTCAGTCCATGGAGTGGTGAGAAGATTCCAATGCTGTTCTTTGCAGGAAAAATGAAACCCTTTCAACTGGCTAGTCACAGCCTCTGGGCACTTATGAATTTGTTTTCTTTATTACTTTGCTGTGAGTGAGCAGAATTTTCCTTCACCAAGTCACTTGCATTTTTTACATGACACACATTAAAGTCAAGCTGACCAACACACAAAACCCCTGGGAGCTCTCTGGGCTAGTTGCAGACACAACGGTGATATGAAGACTGTTGCAGCCACTGAGTTATTCCTTCCTGACACTTCATATCCACGGCACCCATTTGTGCTTGGAGTCAAGCAGTTTTTGCCTGAGCCTTCATACCAAGATCAGAGTTTTAGGAAATGAAACCAAGTATAATAATAATTCTATTCATTAAGGCTAAGGCTTGTAATGGTACTTAGCCATGAAAAGATGCAGCCAGTGGGATTTTCAAATTGCCTAAGTAGATTACACATCTAATTCCCATTGACAGCCAATGGGAATTAGGTCCCAAACTCCCTTAGGCACTTTTATAAATCCTATTAGGTGTCTGTCTGCATCTTTGTATGCTTAAATACCTTTGTAAACCTGGGCTAGGGTGTGCTCCCATGCTCCTTAGGTTGCTTTTCAGGGTTTTGGCAATAGAACAAAGTCAGACCTTCTGGCTTATCTTGCAGATGTCAAGATTTGGAGTATGGACTACAAATCAGATGATTCTTTGCTACCTTTGGAACCTCTGACGTTAGAGCAGACCTGCTGAGGTGTGTTCAGAGGTTGCTCACTAGCGTTGACTCATTGCTGCTAGAGCAACTCTTTTATAATCAGCTGCCCATCCCCTCACCACTGCTAGAACAGGTCACGGAGCCCAGAGCTGAGCCAGAAAGCTCAAGCCTTGTGGCATTGAACCTAAACACTCAAAAGCACTTCCTCTTTATTGTATGCTGCCATAAACATAGATACAGGAGATTACAATGAAGATGCAGTTCGCTTGAATTTTGCTGTGGCCACAGCTGGTCTGTGTGCTTCTGGCTGAAGGGCACATGGAATATGTGCAGAGTACTAATTGGACTAAGCCAATTCCCTGGAAGCACAATGGTGCAATTTTTAAAAGACCACAGCCATGGTTTTTCTAACTCTTTGAGAATGCATCCTTTACTAAAATGGCTTTGTCACAATGTGAAACTAAGCAGGCCAAAGTGAAAGCAAACATTCCCTTCCTCTGAAAGGCTCCAGTGTGATCACAACAATACCAGTTGAACCCTACTGTAAGCTAGAGTAGTGCTGGTGACTATTTAGAAAATAATTAACTGAACTTTACATGACATTCAGATGTTTCTTGGCTCAAATACCAGTCTATTCCTCTGCTGAATTCTAGGGATTCTGCAAACAATGAAAAATATTTGCTTAATGGTAGACTTGCATACTATGTTCTTGTTGTGCTGAGTCACTGTATCTGTGAAGACAAATGCTGAAAAGAATGTTAGAGAAACAACTTTTCTAGATAGACTTGGAGTGTGATGAAGATTTGCAAATATGGAGTGTTTTTATGAAAATGTGTTACTGCGTTTGAAGGCAGTTTTTTTCAGTTCCCCAAGCAGATTCTTCAAAGAATGTGGAATTTTTACTTCATTGAGATAAAAGTGCTAATGTAATCACTAGAAATGTTAAACAGTCTTTGGCTCTGATTATATCACAAAGTGAAGAGTAGGCCTGAGAGTTGACTTAAGCTTGCTAGGCCATGTGCCCCTCTGCATTTCCATTTGCATTGCCGGCTATGCATTGAGATCAAAGTACTCACGTAATGCTTCAGAACAGTGAAGTTCTGGACAACTACTGCTGAAACAAGAGTTAAATTCAGTACCCTGTTCATATCCACTCACACCATATGAATAAAACTGTGCTAAACAGTTTACTCCAGCTCTCAGCTCTGAGGCTGGGATGGTGCAGACTTGATGGCTGATGCTTGATCCTTCATCGCTGTTGCTTGATTTGATAGTGCCTGATAACTCTCGTCTTGAGAGTGGGCTCAAACTTATGTCAGGGTGACAGTGTAAATGGATGTGCTACATTTTTCCCTGAAAATATGAATAAGGAGAAGCTTATTGCTTGGCAGCCCAGAGAATGTTCCAAGACCAAATTGCCAGCCTGTAAAGAAAAAGAGAAAGGCAGACAGATAATGAAAAAAGCTTGGTTGAAACAATGGGAGTAAAAAAGAAATGAAAAAAAAAAAAAAAAAAGTACAGCTTAGTCCCCAGGACATTTTTCCTTTTGGAAAAATGATGGGTGGAAGGGCAGATGTCTGCGTGCATGTCCACATGTGTGTGTGTGTGTACTCAGTGCTGGAACTGGAACTTCACACATCTGAGGGAAACTGCATTCTGAATTGTCATGAAAAACTGGATATTCAATTTATTCTAGAGAACGTCTTCTAAAAAGCATCATGACACATCTATGAAAATGGAGAGACAGAGCAGAGAACTAGATGGCTGGTAAAAAAAGCAAAGGTTTCAAATTTGGCCTTAGCAACTAAGTGGTCTTACGAAACACTTGCACTTAATATCCATGTTCTTAAAAGTATCTGTTGCCAGCCACTGTTGCCTGTTTTTCGCAAACAACAGTTGCAGTGTTTCAGTTTCACAAAGATGTTTTTGTTATGAAACAAATATGTGTGCAGGTGCATCCTAAAACAAATGGCTTAGATGCCATTCATGGGGCTGGCTTTCATTTATGAAGCAGAAAATAAAAATGACCCAAAATAGATCTTTCACTAAGAAGGATTTATTCATGATCATGACTGTGGCCATGCTGAAATCAAGAAGATGGCAAATAAAAAGTACACAGATTGTGCAAAGGATAATGTAATCTCAAAAGAAGAGAGATGGCATCTAGTAAATATTGGTATGGAAAGATAAACTCTGAGCAGCAGCTGCACGCTAGACACTTCCTCACTCAAAATGGAAGACTGTCTTAATGACTTACAGCTTGCAAGATTCTTACTTAATGGAGCCTTGACTGGGACTCTCTGGACTAAACCATTTAACACAATCCTTTTAGCATTAAATAGCTCCTATTGCCAGTCTCATAAAAATATCTCCAAACACAAAAGCATCCTTCATAGTACTAAATACAAACTGCAATTGAAAAAGCTGTGATGTCAGACGTCTCCTCAGAAGTATTTGAGAAATTCTGTTGAATGGTTTGTGCAGGATGTATTTGTGCTCCAGCACAGCTCAGAATGGCTCAGCACTTCTAACCAGCTAGTCAAGGAGCCAAGCAGGTTTGCAGGAAAGTACATGTCACTTATAGCAGGTACTCAGTGGCAAAGAGCTAAATAGTTTTTGAAAGATCTGATTACTGAACGGTTCCTTTTTATTGGCCATGTGCTTTCTCCATGGATGGATTCATTGGATGTGCAACAATAATTGAGTTTCATCCCATGGGTGAAGTCCATTTGGCGACTTAAGTGCAGTCACTTGTCAGGATGGATTTTTCCACAAATGTACATTTTTCAAGTTTGCATGTCTTTTGTCAATACCTCGGCTCTCCAAGGGACAGCATGTCAACTTCCTACACTCTTACATTTGACTGGTACTGAAAATCCGTCTGCTATGGTTCTCTGAAGTCTATTTGATGGCGAAGGCTTTTTGACAACTCCTGCCTCTCCAGAGCTCTTACCTCTTTGTTGTTGTGGGTTGGTTTTTTTTTTTCTCTTCCCAATAACAGAACCTTTTATTCAAGCTAGCAGCATTTATACTCTCTTTTTCTGTTCCTGTCTTCCAAAACAGCAAGCAGTTCCCAAACTGATGAACTCTAATGAACAAGCACCTTGAAGCTTAAGGGCTGCTAATACTCTCTCTCTCAACTCAGCCCTCAGCCTTTATCCAAAGATAAGCATTAAGTTCATGACACAGGGGGAGACAGTAAATAAAAGCCACACCAATAGGAACAAGAGAGGAATTGAAACTATTGCAAATGAAGAAAGCAGTAGAACAACTGGTACAAAATTAACCAGGCCACTGTCTTGTGCAACATACTTGTTTTACTGGGTGGTACTGCGTGCAAGGCAGAATTTTACATCTGTCTGGCAATTATTCCAGAAGAAGGAGACAGGCAGTTGGAAATGAGCATCACTTTGTTCCCGAAGCTATCCTCAAGATCAGAGAAAGAGTGGATGGTAGATGGTAGCTCTCACTTTCTTTGTCAGGATCTAAGAATTGAAGGTCCCAGGCACAGTAAATTCAATACTGAATGAACTGTCAAGAACCTCACAGAAGAACTTTGGAACTGGAGATGATCAATCTGTTTAACTCACTGTCTTTTACCTGATGGTGGCCAGTACCAAATAGTCCTGAGAAAGAAGCTGTAGTAAATTACTGTGGATAAGGTTACTCAATGCTGCAAGAAAATGTCCACTTAAATCCCAGCGGGTCAAATCTGGTTCTTGTAGACAGCACAAGAAATACATGCTGTTAATTTATGGTATTTTTTTCCATCTGACATTCCTCTCAACTTGACAATAAACCTCATCAGTTGCACCTTTGAGACTGATTTTGCTCTTTTAACTTACCTTTTAATTCATGAAAATCTCAGTAGCTTTTATGCTGGTGATGGTGCTTGCAGTTTGCTTTTGTAAAATACTAGTAGTCAACAGCAGATTTCAAAGCCTTATTTTTGTAAAACAACATGAACCAAAACAACCACATTCCATGCAAGCAAGCAAAATAGAAAAGAAGGATGAGGGAAGCATGGAAGTAAAAGTCGCTAAAGCACCATTTCCTCCCCCTAACAGAAGTTACTCAGGTGGAAACCCTTCATTACAGGACTTGAGTTTGCACTGTTTTCCTGTTGATGCATATAAATTATTATGTGAACTGATAGAGAGAAAAGAAACTCATTAAACAGCTTTTTTTTTAATCTGAACATAGAAAAATCAGCAGCACTTTCTTCCATTCTTTTCTTTCGAACATGATCTAATTAAAAATTGTGGTGGGGAAAAAAAAAGCAGCATTTTAAAGCATTGTCTCCCACTTTGAGATAGAAAGCCAGTTTCTCTGACTAAAACTGGCTGGATAATTCCAGGCTGGAGAGTCCCAGCCTGCCAGTCTGTGAAAATGTCTCCATCTACTGTGTTTCAATCCAAGTCCAGCTAAACATTCTGAAAAAGGAATTTGAAGATCATTTTGTGAACTGTTGTGATGGCAGTTTTAACTTCCAGCCAAACAAAAATGAGACTGATTTTTGCCTGTTCAAACACTGCTTTCATATCTCCCTATTTTTTGTTTGTTAGCTTGCATCCATGAAAATACATATGTATGACCTTTGAGAGAAAAAGTTGTAGTGTTTCCATTGACCATGTTTTACTGGCTTACCAAACAGCAGTTGCCCATGACCATAGCTTGAAGATGATTTTGATTTGCCATTTCTTTCACCTGTTTAGGGGGCTATTTAGTAGCCTCAAGAGGGAAGCATGACTACAACTCTGTCCTCTCATTGTTCACAGCTGATGGAAAGCCATAGTAGGGCTTTATCCGATGGGACACGTAAGACATTTATGATACTAGTTAATATGTATGAGAGTAGCCAGACCAAAAAGAAACAAGGTCTTCAGTGAGCAATAAAGGAGATCTGTTTTCCTTAAGTTTTGTGTCTTGTGGTTGGATTCTCCTGTGTCTCCCTCAGAAGCAGGAACACTGGTAACAGTGCTCTCCAAGGGGATTCCTAGTTATCCAATTGAAGTCCTACTACAACCTTTCTACTCCTACTACATGCTTACAGGGGCATTCATATGGTATCTCTCTCCATACAGCTGTGCATTTTCACAAAACATAACTTCCTATCCTTAAGCCTGCCACCCCTGTATCTAATTTATTTGAAATTGGCCCAACAGTAATTGCAAGGGGACTGAGAGACACAAATACAGAGACAGCAAGATCTCATAAGCTTTATATCCTTAGGAAATCAGGCAAACAAGACCTTTCTGGCTTGGGATCTAGCACAAAGCTGAGTGACTTGGACTACAGTCAAACTGACAACATAACAAATGGGAACACTTATACGGGCTGCAACCATACCCAAGAATTCTGACCTCACTAGTCTGGCATGTGCTTCTGGTTCAGCCTTGTTCTGCTACCAGTTTTCTAACTCTGGCCACTGTCACAGGAATTTTGGAACTTGAAACCCAGACTCCTAACCAAGACAAACCTGTCAAGGGCTGACTGTTACAAAAAGCAGACAGTGGCCTGTCCTTTTCTCCTCCTCCTGTATAGTTCAAATGCTAGAGAGAGATGGATTGTTGTCAGTGGACAAAAGAACTTACTGAACAGCTGCATAATAGCAAATACCAGAAACAATCCAGGCTCTAGATTCTTAGAATATACTGGACCTAAAATAAAAGACTGAAGAATCTGGAAATTACTTTCTGTGAGAAGACTAAAGATCATGCATGATTCTTCTGAGAGAAGAGAATTCTACTCTGAGGATCAATTCTCAAATACAAACTCCTAAATTTCCCTTGGAAAGTACCACAGCCACTTAAAGGAGGTGTCTAAGGGCATGACAGGGATAGCTGTGACATCAGGACACAATTCAGAGGGGGGTTCCCCATATTTTACATGTCTAACAGTGGGAACATTTTAAAAACTATGGCTCCAAAGCCTCCCCAAGAAAAGTGGCAGATAATGCTGCATCATCAGCCTGAAGGAAAGCTCAGAACATCTAATATCAGCCATTAGTTGGCAATCCCCAAACCCCACATTTTCATCCTAATTTGGGGCCGTGCACAAACTGCCTATTGCTAATGTGGGAGAAAATGAGAAACCAAAAAACCCCAAGTAGCTCTGTAAAAAGTGGAACTAATGAAGACTGCTTCCCTGGGGACATTTGTCTCACAGTTGATTGGTTTGATAATTAAATGGTAATATTTTGGCAGCAGGAATTCACCCCTTTCTAGACATCAGGGAATCCACAACAAAGAGCAACGTTGTGAATGCCCTAGGCACAGCAAAAGCCAGAATTTACTGCTTACTGGACAATGGAGAACCCTTAGAAGAGAACCTTGACCTTAAATGCTTTCCATTAAAGGCTGAGCTCAGCTTGCACTACTTTTTCAGGAGCAGTGACAATAAGGTCTCTCCTATTCTGTCATTTATTTTCAGGAAACTTGTAAGAATTTTGCATAAATTTGTAAATCACTTTGAGAACCATCCACCTCTGCATCATCTAAGTGAAATGGTTCAACTGTTTCAAAAGATTGTGAGGAGACAGAGTGACACCCACAGAATGCCCACAGTATGGAATCGACCTTCATTTCTTCAGGCTAGAAAATAAAGCAGCACTAGGGCTGAATGCAGACTGATGTTAATATTCAGTACAACCTCCCTGCAGGGACTTCCTGCAAAAAACTGCTAGTGTTATCTAGGCAGAAGAAGCTGTCTGAGAGCAGAGTTGATCTCCCAGCTTCTGAGGTCATCACCTCTGCCGGGCACTCCCAGTCTTCCACGAGCATAACATGGGCAGTTGTAGTCTTGGCTCTAAAGCTTAAAATCGGATCATTTTCACTTAAAAAACTTCTTCAAAGTTTGCTACCTACATTCCTTTATAGTGAATCAGACAGGTCCTGGACATGCAAATGCTGTTAGTAAATGGATGTAACACCACAGCAATAGGGGGAAAGAGGGCAGTGTTAGGAGGGATAAAGTTGGAACAGCATCATCACTGCCAGAGTCTCCTTTTCACTCTCCCCTGTTTCCACAGAAGGTATTTACTGCACCCCAAGATTCTCTCTTTCTGATATGAGTGTGATACGGGCTGAGGTGCTGAGTGGTGGAAGCTTTATAGGCAGTTTTACAACCATGGAAGAGACTGGAGGATTTTGCCATTTTTACCAGAGGCAGAACCATTCTGTGGCAGAGCAGAAAGACAGTTTCTGCAACAGCCCACCTAATGACCTTCTGTTTTTAACATGGTATGTTTGTGTGTATGGGATGTGTTACAGAAAGACAGATTTGGATTTGGAGAAGCCGCAATTGTTCAGAAAAGCCTGGGACACTAACCAGCCTGCAAACAGAGAACATTGTTTCAATGTTACTTCTGCCCTATTGACTAATTCTCAGAACAAACAGTTTTTACGAAATTCAGACTTCAGCTGTGTAAGTGGGTAAAAAGTGGAGCTTTATGAAATCATGAAAACAAATACTGCTTTAAATGAAAAGTTTGTCTCAGTTTGTGCCACTGCCTCCCTCCCCTGCCGCAATGTGATTTTCCTTGACATTCCTCTTTTTTTTCCTACATTTTAATTGTAAATTAATCACTGACTTGGACATCTCTCTACTGTGCATTAATATGGTTGATATTAACAACAATATTGCTCTCCAGGCATTTGGAATGTGCAAGACTTTTTGTGCACCGAATGGCCCATATTAACTTCTGGAATAGCCAGGTGCAAACTCTATTGCAGTGTTCAAATTAGTTCAATTTCTCTAACTGCTTCTCCTGTAATTGATGGCTCAAATTATAATAAAGTACAGTTCCTTTACATGATATATGTTACAACTACTACCTGTTATGCTGAATATTGTATTGCTTTGAAACTGCATTACCCTCTACCTACACCGATCAGATCTTTCTTTTAAAGGAACTACTTATGAACCAGAAAGTGTCTTCACATCATTCAGAAATTATACATATGCTCATGCACTTTATCAGTAGCTGACAGAATGGAGATGGCAAAATTACTGTCAGTCATGTTGCATTCAATCTCACATAAAGACCTGCTTTTTACTATACCTTAAAATTGACAATAAATGCCAGTCGTCTCTCCTTGCCCCATTACTGCATCCAGACATAGCTAGTAATGCTTAAAAGATGCGCACCTTCATCTTAACTGCTTTTAAATTCCAGCTTCATTCTCTCTTTATTCTGCATATACTGTTATTCTCTTATGCCTGCATCTGAAATACTCTCTTTACTATTCTCTTTTTCTGGTGTATGATTACAGTGGGTCATAATTTTTTTCACATGGTAACAAAGATTTGTAAAAAACAAACAGACAAATCAATGAAATCCTGGTGGCTCATTGACCCCTAACTGTCTCAGTTCAAATGTCATCCCTGATGGGAAAATAGGGAGGAATGGGTGGATTTGACTTTGGGGGTATGTGCACCTTGAGGTGTGGGTAGAGTATGGACCCTGGAAACTGCCTCTTGCAGCCCATCATGAGTTGGCAGGTCTGTTCCAGCACTCAGAACGCTGGGAGCTGCTTGCAGCTGCTCAAGGAAACGAGTGCTAACAAGAACATCAATTTCACTGCACCACAGCAGAATCTGGGGAACTTGCAGTTCATCAGAAATGTATTTAGAAATTTGATTTTGATCCAATATGGACTGAAGCCAAATTTAAAAATAACAACATTTGTAGCAAATCAGAAAAGTTGTGTTTCTGCAAGCTCCAACTATAATACTTTATTTTTTCTTTAAACAGAGACTATCAATGTCATCTTCTACTCCTGACGACCAATGTCCTCAGTTTATTCACAGAAAAAAAATGAAAGGCAGATATCAAAGAGTGAGAGTCTTCACCCAGCTTGCTTTGCCAGGTGTTACAATATGAAATTAAGGATGACCCTTCTCCCAGTCCATGATGGAAAGGCACATGGCAATGTGCCTCACATTTGTGCTGGCAGCAAAACTGGTGCTGAGTTCAGTTAAACACCAACCACAAACAATCTCCACAGATGTTGTGCTACAGATTAAAATATCATCTCAGTGTTCAGTAGCTTTCAAAAAGGCAAAGTGCATTAAGAACTCTTATGAAGGGAACTGAGAAAAAAAATATAAAACATCACGAGGCTGCTAAGTGTCTTCACTACTGCATGCAGTGCTGGTTCTTCCCCTTCAGTTTCAAAAACAATACAGTAGACTTACTGTATGGCAAAAGGTATGGCACAACTTCTGAATAAGGAGAAAGTAAGTATACTGCAAGTCTTAGGCACAGTGGAGAAAACAGTGTGGTAAGAAATCTACAGATTTCTAAATTCGTAACTGACAAGGAAAGGAGCAATAGGGAATTGTTAAATACTAATTCTCATAATACTTGAACTAGTAATGCTATTAAGCAGACGATTTAAAACATACAAAAGGAGCTATTTTTTCACACAACAGTTATAACACAGAATTCATTGCTACAAAGTGTTGTGTAAGCTAATCCAAAAGGATTCAAAAAGCAATCAGTTTAATTAATTAAAAAAAAGTCCATCCAGTGGTCCTAAACAGAAAGCTTTAGCGCCAATATTCCAGAACCAAGTCCCTAAGCCACAGAAAACTGAAAATGGGAAAGATGTACCTGGAGATTGATCCATCCACATTCACGAGTTTTTACATTCTTTACATGAACATCTAATACTTACTACTGTTAGTGAGAGAATGCTGGATTTGATGATCTATTCAGGATATTCTTATATTCAAATAGATTTCACTGAGATGTTCAGGAGACAGAAGCCATGAAAGTACCTATGTAAAAAGATATAATGGGATGTCCGAAAATGGGCAGGTGATCAGCTCTTTAGCTTTCCTGAATAGTGCAGAGAACCACCAAATTTTAAAACAGGTGACTGTTATTTGAGCAGCAAGTGCAGCTGCAACCGGTCTTTCTCATCCCTTTCTTTGCTTGCTCTGACTAAACAATAAAAAGGCAAAAAGTTTACAGATGTATGTTGCCTTTGGGTAAAAGTTTGCAGATGTATATTGTCTTTATGCAAAATATGTTCATTTATGATACAAGCACACCAACAAGAAATACACATCAAGAATGTATTATGGACTAACTATAATACCCAGACACTCAGTTCATGTCCTGTGACGTGCAAAGAAATAGACAACAGACTTCCACTTCTCTTGAGAAGAAAACTCCCCCCATCATGACTGGTCATTCAAAACTCACATTAAAAACAAGTTGGTAAAGAACAAAAGTAAATGTATGTAATGAAACTGACAATCCTTATTGTAAAATCACTTCACTCACTTCACTGTTTTCATTATACCCAGGGAGCTGTGATTCCTGTTCAATACCCTGCACAGGCAATATTTGAAGATGGTCTTGCAATGCTTGTTGACAAGTATGTTAAAACAGTTAGTATTCTCCTGAGGCAGCTTTAATGTTTGTGATTGTTCCCTGGGTTTTTGTCAATTGACTTCATCCTTCTTGAGAAGTGGAGACAAGGTTCCTGCATGTGCTGTGCCCCGATGGAGTGTGCTACCTTAGCGCACACGCTGCACCCTTCCATCCACTTTCACGTGTGGCATTTTTTGCAGAAATCCTGGTCGCGGCCTGCAGGAGTAATCCGGAAAGTCCACTGAAAATTCACCATAGTCTGTACACCACGATCAGCAAACAGGCAGTCATAATGACAGAATGCTGCTCTTAAATGAGTTCTTCGCAATAAAAGCAGGGTATAAAACCATATTCTGGTCAGACATGAGTTTTAGACCTGTGTTTTGTGCTTTAGCCAGCTACTTGCGTAGACCTTTCTCCCTCCTGTGCGTCGCCTGGCTGTGGGCCAAGTTCACCACAGGCTTGATGCTGCAGTGGCGTGAGGGCGGGTCAGAGCCGGGCTGTACCTGCACCCCAAGCCGAGAAGGGCACAAAGCCTCGGTTCCACCGCTGTGTGACAAGTGCCTACAGAGCCCTCACCACACGGCCAGGCGAGGCGAGGCGAGGCGCGGCGAGGCGAGGCCCGCTTCGCCGCCCGCCCGTCCTCCCTCTCAGGGAAAGCCGCAGAACTACAACTCCCAGCAGGCATTGCGCGCAGAAGCGGCGCTCTTCACCGGAGACTAAAATTCCCAGCAGGCTCCGCGTCCGGCCGGCGCCCGGCTCCCAGCGGGCTTTGCGGGGTGGCCCGGCCTCCCCTCCCCGCCCCGCCCCGCCCCGCCCCGCCCCGC
>JANHGO010002294.1:0-30598 GCA_024606505.1 Aquila spilogaster
TAACACTTATAAACAAATGAAAACTAAAGGAGATATGGCCAAGAGAAGCTATGAGAAAGTACAACAGACCTTTTGGCAGATTCTTGAGGTATTTGCATGTAGCAGTCAGCAGTTTCGTGTAGGCTAATAAGGTATTCTAAGCTAATATCTTTTGAAGATTGGCAAAATAAAGCTTACAGAGAGACTCTGCAGGCGGTATATAGGACTGTCAGTGTTGGTAAGGTATTAGCATATCCCACTGAAATGAAAGAGATTTATGAAACCAAGTAGGAAATGACTAATACTAAATACTAAAAATGAAACAAACAAAACATATAGCAAACTCAAAGTCCTAATTCAGCACCTCCTACCAGTCTAGATTCTGTGTTGATTGTTGATGAAATGTCGTCTTTATGGATCCCTTCGTGGCAGAATCTGTGCATCATGACAGGAAAATTAAATAAAGTTGGAAAAAATAACTCCAGTAATAAGAGGCACTGATTCAGGGTTCTATGGCTGAACCTACTTGATTTTCAAAAAGCTGAAAAAGAAATGAACTAACAGAGAAAGATAGCTCCTTGCAGTCTTTGATTCAAATGTAGCACTAAAGAATGAAAACAATCTTGCCTACTTCAAGTTTCTCTTGTGACATTCATCATTTCATTGAGTGTTACGTAATCAAAGGCATTTACAAGTAATTTGAATTTTTGACATGACATGAAAGAAACAATATTTGCTTATTTTACTCAAATGTACATCAATTACTATAGTGTCTTTTGGACAGAAATTCATTTTCTGTTTGTCTTCCTGCCATAGTCTGGTACCTGTCCAGTACATGGTGATATTTGGTTCGTTTCACTCAATCCTGAAGTTTTCTGAAAGTTACTTCACTTTAGTTTTCCTGAAATGTCTTTTAAGTTATACTGCCCTGAGGATGAACCCTGAGAATTCAAGAAAATTAGATTCTTGTATTTTCTAAAAAGTAATTTTCTCCTAATATTTATTGCAATTTAAGACTAAAATGACTTGTTTGAGATATTTACCAGCATATGATGACCTAAGTAAAAGGGTAATTGGATGCATGTGTTGACTGCTTGCTGTTCAAAATACTGAAATTGCAATATTAAAAATCAACTAAATTATTTGCATACAGAAAACTTGAAATAATTGATAATTTTATCTAACCTAATGCAGAAAGTTCAGTACCATATGTTTTTTATAAAATAGGGTGTATATTTCTTTTAGTAATTTGCACTTGATGGATAGCTTGTAAATGAGGTGGGTTGCCAGTAAAGTAGCTAATGCATTTCAGCATGATGATTTATGTACTGTGTAATCCATGATGACAGATGGTCTTAAATGTAACTATAAATAAAACAGTAGATGTTTACTCTGGGAATGCTGGTGTTCTAGGAAGTTGTGGTGATTTGCCAGTGTTTCCTGCTGCCTTTTATTTGCAGTTACTCTCCTTAAAATGGATTCTTCCTCCCTTGTACAAAGGGAACAAGTTGTTTTGACTTTAGCACATCAAAGAGTCAACAGTTTCCCAAAAGTTGAAAAGAAATTACAAAGTTGGACCATTTAAAACTAAAGGGCCAGAAGTAATGGAGTTATAAAATGATTGTTGAGAAAGTATTTTTGTTCGGCTGTTTTGTTTTTATGTCTGCATAATAAAATCTTGATATAAGTGATATAACAAATATAGTTAAGCCATTTATCATTGCCTTGTATGTGACTGGTGCATTCTGGAGCTCTGGTATTCAGGTAAATGTTTTGCTAGAGTGTGGTGCTAGACAGCCCCAAAGCAGCTGATGACATTTCATACTCATCCATCCTATCAGAAGTGATAAATGAGATTATGGCACCATACTTTTCCCGTTGGCTACTAGGAAATGTGGGGCTAGACTGCCTGACTCTACACAATAATGTCACACAGGTGTGCTTTTCCAGGAGTTACATTCAGGTCTTCTCAGGACTTGACCCACATTGGATATGAGAAAGTGGGAGCTTAGAACTTGCAGAAAAATCTGTCTTTGGAGAGAAAAGGACTCTTGCATCCAGTGCTCTTAAGCTGTGACTTGCAAAGCCATTGTTAAGTCTTTGTGCTTTCCATAGATTATATTCTGTACTTACTACTTGCTAGCCCTTGGGTGTGTATGTGTTGGAGCAGTTAGTTAGTAATGGTATGGCACAGAACATTTCTCATGTTCTGCCTCCCTCCATCTGCATCAATGTGTGTAGTGTGATACGTGAGGCTGCGCTGCAGTGTGTGTAACGTTCACATTTCTGCTTGATCTGGTAATGCAAGTTTAGGGACTATTTGCAAAGCATTACCAACTTTCATTTGGTATATGAACTAGAGTTTTGTATAGAGTACTGGTAGGACTTTTGTATCTCTTTTGTGTTTCAATTCTATGAAAGGGTCTCAAAGTTACTCTTTTTGGGTGGATCTGACAACAAATGTATGTCTCAGCAATCCAAGTGTCTCCAAAGGAAGAAAACTCAGTAAGACCACTTGCTTTTCCCTTCCAATTAAAGGAATGTAGCAAAACCAAGTATCTGTCTCGATCTGCTTTGATTGTTAACACGCAATGTAGTCTATGCTGGTATTTTTATTTATTTTTTCAACTGTGCTCCAAATACTCTAGCTTTTTTTCAACTGCAGAATATTGGGAACTATGACAATTTGTTTCTGTATGAAGCCCAGGCCAACAAAGCCCAGTATAGTTGTGGCTCTCAGTTCTGTCTGATTGTGTTTATATATGCCCTATGATAGCATCTAACCTTTGCATTTCACAGAATCACAGAACTGTAGGGGTTAGAAGGGACCTCTAGAGATCATCTAGTCCAACCCTATCATAACAGGGAGTGTGTTCCTGCTTTAATTTACTTTACTTGAAGACATCAAAATGCAAACAAAACATCTTAGAGATTTGAAACAATTCCAGAATTGTACAAAAGTCTAGGATTATTGTGAAAATTTAGGAAGCGCGCTATTTCACAGAATCACAGAAGTGTAGGGGTTGGAAGGGACCTCTAGAGATCATCCAGCACAAATCCCCTGCCAAAGCAGGCTCTCTAGACCAGGTTGCACAGGTAGGTGTCCAGGTGGGTCTTGAACATCTCCAGAAACGGAGACTCCACAACCTCTCTGGGCAGCCCATTCCAGTGCTCCGTCACCCTTACTGTGAAGAAGTTCCCACACACATTTGTGCGGAACTTCCCATGCTTCAGTTTGTGGCCATTTCCCCTCGTCCTATCACTACGCACCAGTGAGAAGAGTCCGTTTGTTTGAAAGGAGTATTTTAGCATTTTTACTGAAGGAAAGACTAATAACTAAATACTAAAGAATTGCTGAACATTTGACTTCTGCTTGTTCAATTTAGTATTCGTTACCTATGCAGACTCTGACAGCAAAGGCCTTGCTCCAGGAAGTCAATGAAGTGCTTAATTGTCTTATTTTGAAAGCAGTGTTTTTTTTCCTGTAGCTTATACTGAATGAGACAAACAGTGAATGTGTAACTTCTAAGGGCCTACAATTCTGGTTTACTTATTTTAACTTTTTTTTTTTTCTGGAAACTTTTCAGAACGTCCGCTGCATTACACAGAGAATATTCTAGAACAGGTTCTTCACTGGAGTTCACTACCAGAGCCTGGCACTGCGTATCTGATAATAAAGAGATTTTTAACAGCAGACATGATGAAACTCTACAATGGTATGTACTTTTTTTGTATTTTTTTTAATTGGATATCCTTGTGTCCCTACAGGAAATGGCAATTCCTTTATAGTTGTTTCATTGAAGCAAAATGTCCCAGAGCATCTGAATTACCAGTATTTTATAAAAGCTTATGCTTCACTAAGAGTTGTACTGACTTCCTTTTAAAACATAGAGCCGAAAACCATACATCATTTCTACAAATGCTAAGCTCTGCCATGTGAACATATAAGTAAGTATACAGAAATCCTATATTCACCTCACAATTTGTGAATGTGTTCACTGTCCTTCCACATAAATACTGAACTTGTTCTCTGTGGGTGGACTAGATACGTGCATATGTAAATTGTGTGTGCGTTTGATATTAAACATAATTGTTTCTATTATACAATCTGATGCTTCTGAACTAATTTGAGTGACATAAGCAAGTAAATGACTTTTGTACAGCATGTGGCTGTTTGAAAGGGTGAAGAACTTAAACCTGACACTTGAAACACAACTCAAATGTAAACCCTGTTTTTCCACTTCGTGAGCTACCCCAGTCATATCTTATTTTTTTTGCATTATACCTGGAGTTAGATCTCTCATCTAATGATGTACAGTATTTAATTTGAGGGAAACAGTTTAGAAGTTCAACATGCACAAAAATGACTATTGTTTTCAAGCAGTTGAAATCTGTATGCTGTCACTGTAAAGCATGCAATGTTTCCCCATAAAAAGAGATATTAATTTCTCCATCAGTATGTCTGTTCTGTCTTGACTTCCAGAAGTAAAAGTTATGCTGTTGCGCTTATTCTTCTGAAAGTAATAGCCTTCTCTCATCATTCTTTATTCCACAGATATGAACAAACCTTAACAAGTGTGTTATTCATGGCTTTTATATTGGAGTTTCACTATCTCTAAATGTGTTGCAGCTGATAGTGAATAGAGTGAAATGGCCTACTTCATTAAAAGCTTGATATATCAACTCCTATCACCTCACTATGTGTTGAGGAATAATCAGAAAAAGAGAATGGGTTGTAAGGAATGTGTGTGAACCACTGTTCCGAGAAACACATAAGGATGAAGCTAGTGTCTGAAGTTCAATTTACAAAATGTAGGACTATCTAAAGGGGAGAGCTGACATTTGCCCACCTCCTTTTCTCCTGCTTTCTATACCCATTTGTTCCCCCAGTCCATCACAGTAATTGAGTTTGAATCAATTCTTTTCAGTTTGACCTTAGTCCAGACACACTGGCTTTTGATGACAGAATGTTTACATTTATCGGTTCCTTTTTTTGGTGTAAAATAATTAAAACCTTATTTATTAAATTTCTACTGTATTGCAGACTTCCAGTATTGATCTCAGCCACGCTTATGTGGCAGAGTAACCTCATGTACAATGGGCATGTTTTCTTGAATATGGAATCGCTATTCTTGGGAGCTTTTCCATGGTGAACAGATTTTAATTTCTAAAGCTTTACTTTTTATAACTGCTTCTTGCTATGGGAGAATAAAGATATTTAAAATAAAAATAGTTCAATAATCATTTCATCTTGTAGAGGTTCTGAGACTAGTTTATAAATCTGCTTTGGAATATTAACAATAATGAGCAGCTAATGCACAAATTCACTAGCTTCATCAAGACAATGTGTGCCTGTGTAGGCAAAGTTGCTTAGAAGATCTGAATCATTTTTCCTCATTTTGTAGCAG
Organism: Aquila spilogaster; assembly: GCA_024606505.1. Classification (NCBI taxonomy): domain Eukaryota; kingdom Metazoa; phylum Chordata; class Aves; order Accipitriformes; family Accipitridae; genus Aquila; species Aquila spilogaster. The sequence goes on from JANHGO010002294.1 coordinate 5,388, forward strand.
CAGAAATTTACTTGTTTATTGTTTCCATTTTTAGTCTTGTACCTGTACATGCTGAAAACATATAAGCATCTATTTCAAGGCAAAAAGATGTCTTTAAGAGTAGCATTGAACTTCCATCACTAAACAGTGTTAAAATGAGGAAAGAACAGGATTAAGCCATTGCGGAAACACCTTCAGTTTCCAGAGGGAGGCAGCAGTTGTGGTTATGCTGGATCTCTCCATCCCAAAGTGCAAAAGAAATAATATATAATTGAATTTGATGAATTTTCCTTTCTTCTGTGACTTGTATTAGAGTCACGCATACTAAATTATGATACTTCTGACCTTTTTGTTTTTCTGTTAATGTTCCCTCAGAATTTTGTGTCATCGGCATTTTTCTTCTTCCAGAGACATTAATGGTATTTGAAAAAATGTTGGTTCAATAGTGAGCCTAGAGAAACAACTCTTTTAGCCTCATTTCATTCTGGCAACTTATCAGGGCCTATCCTGTCAGTGAAACCTTTATGATGTCCCCTACACATAGTTTGTCCTTTTTCATAACTCTTACACTCATTTTCTCAATTTTAAGCTAATTTCTTATGTTCTGCAATACCAAACATTGTACTGAGGTATAGATTTATATATTTTCTTGCTTGGAGATCAATTTTTCTTTTCAAGGAAGAAAAATGGTTTATTTTTATTGATATGTTTCAGCATATTTGTTGTGAATTTTACACTTTCCTCCAAATCTTTAGTTATTCTCTCTTGGCAATTTATTCTATAGCTTTTGATGCCCATTGCAGAAGCACTGCCTTTGAAGTGCTGTTCAGCAAGGCAGGGTGTGCATTGTATTTTGGTATGAGAGATACTCAGTACTGCACAGTTCTATTTCAAGACCCTTTATCTTCTCCTTACCTGAATTTTTCCTATATTAAAGATGTATTTGTTAGAAAAATGTGAGGGAATAGATTCACTACAAAGTGTGTATATAGGTACTTGAATTTTTCCCAATAAAGAGTTGTATAATTTGAGTGGGAAGTATTGTTATCTGAGAACCAGGGCCTGTTATTCAAGGAGATTCTTTGAAACACAAACTTCTATACTGAATGTGAATCAACCCTGAAAGGATTGAGTGCCTCCAGTTCCTAGTAGCTGCAAAGTTCTGGAAAGCTTCACGTGCTTTACAAAGTTCACATCTGAAAAAGAGATAGGACACACGCTGATCATTTTAGATTTATGTTTGGAGTACTTGCTTCTAAAGAATACAGAAAATCATAAATCAGAGGAATGTTTGTTTTTTTAGTTCTCTCAGGCTTTTTAAAGATCTTTGCAAGTATTGAGTGTTCCAATATTGCTAAGGTGGGAATGCTACAGAGGTTAGAAAGAGGGTTGTTTTTTTTGGTCATTTTGAGAGCTGTGTGTAGAAATATAAAATATTCCAAGTGGCACGGTATCCTGCTTCTCTCACTTGGTATGTTTGGGAAAAAAAAAAAAAAAGTCTGTGATGTTGTGGATAAGGACTCATATTTCACTCTGAACATGAAACAAATACTCAGCGGCAGAGAGGAAATATGCTCACGTTTGTTTTTTTTTAATTGGATGTTTGCACAGATAGCTGAGGAAATTAGGCTTCTGATTTTATTTTTGCATTAGATTCTGTCATAAACTAAAGAAAACTGTGGGAAATTTTATTTGAGATTTTCTTTTAAAGGCAGACATGCTAATTAGAATGTAGTTGATAAAAATCAAAGAAGTTTAATATCTTTTAAAATTTCTATTATATTTCTGAAGTATTTCTAAACTCCAGTTTGTTGTAAGATATAAAGCAAGAGGGAAATAGATTCACAGTTTTAAATTATCTTCTCTATTTGAATAATTAGGGTTAGTAAGAGGAATAATTTAATTCAGACTCTTTGAACAGCTGGTTTTCAGACAGTACGAAAGATGGCATTGAGATACAGCTTTTCAGGTTAGTCCCAAAGTCTCACTACGCTATAGAAATGGCAACAGAATCTGAGTTTTGTAATATATATATATATATATATATATATTTTTTTTTTAATACGGACTTTAAAGTATATTCGTGTAATCAGATGTGTGAGTCTGGATGTTACTTACCTACTTTTTGTGCATGCACAAGCGTGCGTATAAAACTGTATTTAGTGCATATCTCACTATTAGGATGTTGGGGTCCTTCCTAAATATGTATGTAAAAACTGTCTACATGTTCTTCAAAAGAGGGACAAAGAATATAAAGATTTAAATATAAATAGTTAAAATTACTAGTATGAGATGTATTTGTCTTGGACTTTACATTTTATGATCATTAGTGATATCTCATGCAATTTCTGAATTCTGCCTTGTCACCCTTCTTACATCCTTTGTGCATGTCATGCTTTATTTGAAAATATTGACAGCCCACTTAAAGGAATGGAGGAAGATGGGAAAAATAGATAATGTAATAGGTAATGTTACACATTACAGCCAGAATTGCTTCTAAAGCATTGTCATTTGTGTAGATTGCTGTGTAATACTGCTCTTCACAATGGAAAAAAGATCTGTGGTAATAGTTCAACCTACACAAAAGTTAGTTATCTCTGTATTCTTCTTCTGCTTCCTGACCAAATGAAAATGTATTTTATTTTTATGGTTGATTTATTTAAAACATTTTATTCTTATTTTTGAGATTATACTGTGTGCTATTTCATGATAATGGAGATTTTTTCATATCTGCTTATCAAATCCCAAGTGGAACTGGCTAATTGAATTAGGATGCTGCTCTCTATGTACTGCATACTCTTTTTACATTACAGTTATGTTTACTAACTTCAAAGGAGTATGCTGTAAAAACTGGTGGTATCGTTATGAGACCTCTAAGCATATTTATTCAATAATTCCTAAATAAACAAATAAATTATGTACATTTAGAAAAAGAAAATGAGTATTGAAGGCCAAAATAAATAGTAGGATTGTAATGTTTTGGGTGAAAGTAATTTTTTACCCTATTACTTCCCTCTTCAATATGAAACATTGGCTGGAATGGAGGAGTAGAGTTCATTTTCTACTGGCTGCTCTCTCTTCATGCTGACAGTATACTTCCAGCATGTTTGTGTGTGTATAAATATATGCAGGGAAGAACTGGAAAAAGAAGAGGCACCTTGGAGTAGTATTGGAGTAGTTTATATGTATTAGTAATGAACTTCAGTAGTTCTTTCTTTAGTAAAAGCTTTTTATTTTTACAAAGCTTGCTTATTTATGAAGCTGACTATAGTCTTTTTTCTTTAACATATACATATACTAAATATATGTGTGTTTCTTTGTGTATTTTGTATACTTAACTGCACATTCTTTTCTGAGAAGATTCTTTTAATTTAATTGGTGAATTCTTTCAGTGTTATTTTAGGAGTAAACATAGAATTGATTTTCCCCCCAGTAATTAAAATCATCTTGGTGTTAATATTTAAGAGTACCATTACTACTAAAAAAAAATCAATGAAAGTGTATTTTTTGTCTTTTGATAAACATTAATACTAAGAGCACTTAAAAATAAAGAAGTAGCTTCCGATGTTGTAATAGCTTCTAACAAAGAGCTTTTTATTTTCTTGATAGAGAGAAATGTGAAAGGTAGTGTGAAAGCTGGCTATCTAAAGTACAAAGAAGAACCATCAAAACTACTGTCTGGAAACAAGTTTCAAGAGCGTTATTTTGTATTACGGGAAGGAAATTTGCGTCTTTACAAAGATATGAAGGTACAGTTAATTCTTCACTAGTTTAATCATAAGTTTTAAACTTTCTTTTTCGTGTAGAAATGAGAAGACAGACAAATAGGTGAATGTTTCTGATACTAAATGTACTTCACTTCTAGTGAAGTACAAGATTTTAAGGTCCTTATTTCACTGAGGCTTTAGTATAAGGAATTTGCATTAATTGCTGATTTAGCTAATTTGATTATGCTATATTACTAGCTGTAAAAATGTTTATGAATGCTTACGTTCCCTTGTGCTGTGAGTAAAATGAAAACCTTCTGTATAGAGTGGTGTTAGAAGTAATATGAAGGTTTTTTCCCAGTATCTCACATAAAGCTCTTAGAAATTAGAAGCAACAGGGTTCCTTTACGTACAAATGTAATGAATGAAGAAATTATCGGAAGCAATGCCACTCATTCCCACAAGCTTCCCCTGCTTCCCTGTAACATTGACTTTCCGCTTAGTTAATGAAAAGTTAAGCATGAACTTTTTACACTGATGTATTATCAGCCCTGCAAAAACTAGTCTTGATAGTTAGATATAACAGAATCCCAAAGAAGCAAATTTAGGTATACTTAATAGCATAATGGGTTTAGTTTTAAGTATTTAAAGGGTTTTTTCTTTTAAGAGTGCTTTTGGGTATATAGAAATTTTATTAAAGTATAAAACTAAATAACATACAATTTGAACTATGCTTTCACTTTGTTTTTATAATTTCTGGTTTAAAAAAGGTCTTTTAAGTTTAAAATGCACTTATTTTTGATTGCTATTTTTGCCCAAGCAGGAAACATATATGTGCCTTTCTGACCTTTTTAAAGTATACTGAGAGATTTTTTTTTGTAAGCTTACACATTCATTGTTAAACTAGTGCAAAAAACAGCGCTGTCTTGTGAGACTGTGGATATTATTACAGTTAAAATGACCCCAGAATGTCAAGAATAGTGTATCGTAATATATTGCTAACACTCAAATTGGCACACATGTGAGAGTATACTAGTAAGCCCATAAAAACTTCATTAGCAACTTGGAAAAAGTTTATGATACAGTGCAGTAGAGTTATTAGACTACTTTACAATCTGGTTTTTGAGCCATTCTGATTCATAAAGCATTAAATTCCTAAATTGAGGTGGAAATTTTGCTGGTGCTACTTTTAAATAGCTTTATATTTAAAAAAAAAAAAAAAAAAGGAAAAAAGAGAGATTCTATACTGAAAAACTAACTTATTTCAGTATGGGTTGGTTTTTTTTTTGGGAGATGTTCATCCATCACTAATACTCTTGGTTAAATTTTATGTTGCAGTCAGAAATGAATAGCAGAAAGAGATAACACTACAGATGGAAAGGTGGTATTTAATAAGATTGCATGTACTAATTAATTTATGAATTCTCATTAAAAACAAATTAAGATTATATATGCAGGTAAAGATGCGTTCTGTTAAGTGTTTCTTTTGTTCAGCAATTATAAAAAATGTGAAAATTTCTATGATACTGTATGTTAATTTGATTTCAAAGGAATCTCAAGAGATCTGTGGTTCAACTTGCTATTCATGTCAGGGCCAGAAATGAGATCAGAACAAGTTGCTCAGGGACTCATCCAGTTGAGTCTTGAAAACACCCAAGGACATATATAGCACAACCTCTTTGGGCAGCCTGTTCCTATACCTAACTCTCCTCATGCAAAAAAGTTTCTCTTCATATTCAGTCTGAATCTCCAGTTTAAAACTGACTTTCATTTTCCCACCATGCACCACTGTGAAGAGCTTTCTCTGTAACCTACCTACAGGTACTTGTAGCTCGTTGAAGCCATCTCTTCTCCCAGCTGAACAAGCCAGCCTCTCTCAATCTCTCACCACAGATCAAGTGCTCCAGCCCCCAGACAGTTTTGTTGCCGTCTGCTAAAGTCACTCAAGAATGTTGATTCTTTTCTTTTATTGGGGGACCCAAAACTGGATGCAGGACTACAAGTGCTAAGGAGAGGGGGAAAATGTCCAGCTACTCTCCAGTGTCATTGCAGGGTGTTCTTCCTTCTCAAGTACAGGATTTGATGTTTATCTTTGTTGAATTTCATAGGGCATGTTGGCCCGTTTCTTCAACTTCTGCAAATTCCTCATGTTCCTGAGTGTATTGACTACACACAAAGGTTGCAATTCAGGCTTAATGATCAGCTCCTACATGTCATTGCTGAAGATGTTTTAAAGGACAGAACAGACTACTGCAGTATTCCTCTTGTCACAAGCCTGCAGTTAGAGTATGTCTGATTAACCGTTAACCTCTGAATGTGTTCATTCAACTGGCATTTTACTGATAGTGATGTGCATCCATTGAGAACTTAACATCCGAACTTGAATAGAAGATTATTTTGGGAGACAAGTGTCAGAAACATTGATAAAGTTGAAGTAAATTTATTTCCACTGCTCTCCCCTCATGTACAAATCCAGTCATCTTATTGTAGAAATCAATCAACTTGGTTGTGCTGACTGTTCTCAGTAGCAATGTCAATTTCATGTGCTCAGAAATGTACTTTAAGAAGCTCAATCCAGGATTTCCCCAGGGAGTACAATGAGGCTGGGAGACAACTAATTCCCCTAGTCATCTTTGCAGCTCCTACTAGCATGTCTCAACTCCAAATCAGCTTTGGCTGTCCAACCACTGTATCTACATTTCTTAAAGCAGCATTTCTAAATTTCTTGCTTCATAACCTTTCCCTTCTTCCACCTCCTGTATGCTGCCTTTTTCTGCACTGGAATTTCACCAGTTCCACCTGGGCTGCTCACCTGACAATTCTAGTTGTTTTCCTGAGTATTGAGATGAATCATTGATTTTGGCAAATGCTGTCCTTAAATATATTTCCTGAGCTTCTTTACCCCTCAAAGCTGCCTCCTCCCATGGACAGACCTCTCAGTTTCTTGAATAAGCCAAAAGTTGCTCTTCTGAACTTAGGGTTTGTTCTCTGCTAACTTTTCAATTTTATTCTTCTCAGAATCTTAAGTACCAGTATTTTGTGATCGTTATGGTCAGTGCTACCATCTGTGAGTAGCAGATCCAGATTTGCATCACCCATTGTTGGCCCATCACATACCAGTAGCAAGAAACATTCCTGACACGCTTTAGAAATCTGCTGGACTGCTTGTGTGTCCTACTGTGTTTCCCTTCCATGAGACAACTTGGGAGAGCAAAGCCTTGTCCTTCCTGCACCGTAAAAGTTGGGATCTGTTTTCCAGTGACTTCCTTCAGTTGTTTAAGCATGGTCTGATTTTTTCATCTTGTTTCTGTGGTCTGAAGTAAATACTGTGATACTTGACATTCCTTGAAAGAGACCCTTTATCACAGAAGGCAACCCTCCCTTCATCTTCCCTGACTGTATCTCCTGAAGAGTTTGCATCTATTCATTCTATCCAGTCTTGTGACTTTTACTACGTCTCTATTATTTCAATTATGTTGTAGTTCTATGACTTCATGTTGAGCTCAAGTTCTTGCTAATTAATCTTTTGCTAGTAATAGTGATTGGCACCCTCTCTTAATGGGAAAGAAAGTGAGGAAAAAGAACATAATAATCTACTAGAGAAGAGTGATTCAGTCCATGAGAGTTATATGGCATTTTCTCCTTTGTATGTTCCTAATACAATAATTAAAATCTTAATTTATTTGCAGGCTAGCAAACCTGAAAAAGTGTTGGCTGTCAATTCACTGAAGCTTTATCTTGGAGTGAAAAAGAAAATGAAGCCACCAACAAAGTAAGAATAAAAAAGAAAAGAAGCTAAATACCATGTAACAAGGTACTGTAGTGCCTTAGTGAAAGGGGAGCATAAAACACTGTGGAACAGGCGAAAGTCACGAAGCCAGTTGAAGTATGCTGTATTAAATTACCTTCCATAATATTATTTGTTCCGATGTTATCTCTGTTCTTGTGTTCCATGTTAACTCTTCTGTGTTAGGAAATTATTTTATTGACTGGCTTTTGTTAATCTTAAGTGTATTATCCCTTGTGGATATGTTTGCTGTTAGCGCACTTAATTTTGGAGTATGTGCCCTGCATTTCATTGGTGGACATTCTTTGCATTGAGAAAAAGGGAAAGAATAAAAAAAAGCAATTAGTTGTGGCCTTTAGTGACAGTCCTTTTTGTTCAGCAGAGGATTTCATTTTTCAGGACCCCTCTTATTTTGATATTTCTCCTTCTAGATAAATACTGCAGTGCCCTTTACAAATATCAGTGACTATGTTTCTGGAAAAGTAGAGTGAAAAATGACACCTGGTTTTTCTCAGATGTTTCTAGTACTCCCTCCTTTAAAGCATTGAGACACTGAGACAATAAGATTCTATACCAGTGGGATTCTAAGCAGACTGTAGCCTTTAAGCAGATTTGTCTGAACTTTTCCTTTACAATTGACATATCAAAACACCCCCAAAAAGGTCTGTAAATTTCGAAGTGTAGTTATCTTGAAGAAAAAGTTGGTGGGGTTGAGTTTAGTGGTTTTTTTCATGTTTGTTTGGTGTTTGTTTTTCTTTAATGGGGGGGCATGGGGGGTGTACGGAGTTTTCTTTGGGTGTTTTTTGTATGTTGTTTTTTTTTTTTCTGTTTAATGCAGAATAAGTAGCTGAGTAGTCCAAAATAGGAAGGCAAAGGCTATCTAAATGAGTCTTTGCAGGTAGGTTATTTCCTTGAGGCTTATTTTCAGTCTAGCTGTTTTCAGAGTCAGATTTCATGAAGTCTCTTCTAGATCCTTAGGAGTATATGTTTTTTTTTCACATCAGAGACTTTATTGTGATTTCTTTAGTGGACACTGTCTTAGTAGTAGTAGTTTTGCTTCAAACAGTTTTCAGAAGGTGCAGCTGCCAAACGAGGCGGGTGGTTAGCCATGGTCTCCAGGATTTGGCTATAAACCTTTGTCCAGAAGAGAATGCTTATAACCTGTGAATCAGCTATGAGAAAATGAGGGAAATAAACCATCAAAAACCCTCAAAAGATTTGCAGTACATGTTGAAATTTACTAAAAACAAATAAATAGATAAAAACACTTTGTAATTCATTGCCTGCAGTTTCAGGAAAATGCTCCTGTCTTGAGTTTCTGGAACTAATTTTGAAATTTTTTTTTCAGCTGGGGAATTGTAGTGATTTCTGAAAAGCACCAGTGGTATGTAAACATAAAACATATAGGATTATTTTAACTTCAGTGTTTAATGTTTCTTGAAATGTTCTATTTCAGAATAAGAATGTTTTAAAACTAGTAAACATTATTTTGCTTAAATGTCAACTTCTTGTCATGTTTTTCTTAATTAACTAAACAATTGCACTTTATAGTTGCAGATATGTTATAATTGCAGATATATTTTGATAATCTTTAGGAGATTAGGTGTCTGTCTCCTCTCTATGGCCATAAATCAACAGTTAAAATTTGTCATTCAAAATTCATGAAGTCTATACACATGCTTTAAATTAAGCAGATGCAATGTTTTCAAGTAGGGTAAAGTAATAAGTTGAGATAATAATAATTCCCTATCTTTTTATGGGATTCTAAAACAATGAATATTGGCAATATTCATAAATGTATGTAAACACTATTTGAACTTGTTTAGAAGTATATTCTTTAATATCTGTAGCTGCACCATGTGTTTTTTTGTTTTGTTTTTTTGTTTGTTTGTTTGTTTGTTTGTTTTAATTGTTTTCCTTACTCTGTGTTCTAGGCATATATGTTGTGATGGACAGGAAGCACAGATAGACTGGATGATCAGCATTTTTACTGCAAAGGTACTAATCTGATCAAATGCAAGAAATGTCAATTTTACTGCTGTTACGAAAATCCCATTAAACTGACATATGTATTAGTTATAGATGCACTATGGATAAACCTGCAAAACCATTAAGATGTCTGGAGTACTCAGTGTATTAATGCTGCAAAAAGATGGTCTTAGTCTTGGAAGACTACTGTTTACAATTGTGTTTTCATATGAAAGCTGAGAGCTTTGAGGCTAAGAGTATATTCTTGGATCTTTTTTTCCTCCTGTGTTAAAGAAAGACAAGTCATTTCCTTTGCAGCAACAAACCTCTTTTGTGTGAAATTCTAGCTGATGACACAAAGGGTATGTCTGTCCTATAGAGCCTGAGTTCTCTTTCTGTGGATTCTGCATGCAAGGCAGTCGTAAAAAAAAAAGGTACCTTGTTTAAACACATAATGGTGGGAACTAGCCTTGGAGAGCTGAGCCAACACAGACATGTTTTTCCTGGTGTCCAAGTTAGCTTAGTTAACAATGGCAATTCATTGTGTTGTCTAAAAATAAATAATCTGCTTGTTACTAGCCTGTGAATAAAGAGGTTGCAATCTTGAATGCCATGTAAAACACCTTTGCCAATGGAGTTTAGTATCTACATGGTAAGAAGTGAGAGATGGGAAGATGGGAAGAGTGCAGTCTGACTTGAGACTGGAACAGGTCTTTAAAAGGATTTTGTACTTGTGACAGATTTTCTTGTCTTACCCATGATGTCTGAGGGATATCGCAGAGAATGAACAGTGATAGATTTATGATAACCTGTAAACTTTACATATTACATTAAATGGGCCAGACACTATGCTGTTGCAATGCGTAATTTGTAGAGGCTTTCCAAGACAGTATCTGTATTTCTGACCTTCATAGATGGTACAGCTAGAAATATAATGTATGCCTTGTAAGTAAAACTTTCAAATTTTTGTCTTATTCAGCTCCCTTGACTGAAGTAGGTATTGTAGTTTCTATGGAAACAGTCACCAACCCTAACATACATTTCATGGGCATAACATGAGTGGTGTCGCAACAAATAGGCTCAGAGGTTATTGATATAGGCTACTTAAAAATAACTCACACAAGCTTCATAACTCCGTTGAAACCATTTTGACATGAAATCACAAGGAAGGCAATCAGTTATGATTCTGATCAGGTAGTATGGTGTGAAGAATGTTACTCTGACAATATAGATAAAAAACAGACAAGCTGATCAATGTTTAAGAGATGTTTTCTAAGAGAACAAAAATTCACACGCATTTCATAAAAATTGTGATTTAATACTGTTTTGTGTTATTGTTAGTAATAAGACTCTTATTTTGAATGCTTCATTCTCCTGAGGCCAATAAATTAATGATACTAATGAAGTACCTTGAGATTTTTTCTTTTTTAATTTTTTAAAATCGGTGTTCTGGACAACATTAAAAGTTGTCAGTCTTCAAATTATGTGAGAAATTAAAGTGAAGCTAGTGAAAATGACTAGTGAAGCTAGTTTTCTGTATTGTTTTATTAAAAGGTACTGCTTAAAATACTGTTTACATAGAAAATTTCTCATTGAGAATGCAATGGCTCACATTGCTAAAACTTACTGTACGATCTCCAGTGTTTTGTATCACACAGCATTAGATAATTTTTGTCACGTTATCCCCTTTCTAAACAAGAAAACTGTAAATGTCAACTGAGGTTGTTACTTCTGGTTAAAATTGTCAAGTGGATTCCATCTTGAGAGAAGATAGCATTCTTCTACCTTACATTAACACAGTATTTGAAAAACTTTATATTAGAAAGGCTTCAGGCAGCATGTTTCATTTATGTCAGTAGAATAGCTGAATTTGGATTACAAACTGAAAAATAGCGTAAAGAGGATTTTGGAGTATTAAGAAATTTGCATTAACTTATCCAGTGCGATTAGGAGGGAGAGAAATCTCTTAATGTGCTCCTAGGTGCTCAAGCAGACCAAAACTTAGTTAATTAATGTTGGTAATATTGTACTGCTATCAGAAAAAGAGAAAAAAAATAATATTGCTTAATTCCTGAAGTATAAACAGTATACAGAGTATAAATAGGAAAGTTAGAATCATAAAATCGTAGAAGTTGTAAAAGAACACTAAGACCACCTACTCCAACCATCAAAACATCACCACCTTGCCCACTAAACAGCGTCCCTCATTGCCGCATCTACCCTTTTCTTGGAAACCTTCGGGGATGTTGACTCCACCACCTCCTTAGGCAGCATGTTCCAATGCCTTTCCACTCTTTCTGAGATGTTTTTCCTAATATCCAGCCTGAACCACCCCTGGTGCAGCTTAAGATCATTACCTCTCATTCTGTTGCTAGTTAGCTGGGAGAAGAAGCTGACCTCCACCTCGCCACAACCTCCTTTCAAGTAGTTGTAGAGAACAGTAAGATCTCCCTTGAGCCTCCTCTTCTTCAGACTAAACAATCCCAGTTCCCTCAGCCACTCCTCATAAAACTTGTGTTCCAGACCCTTCCCCAGCTTCATTGCTATTCTTTAGATAAGCAAGTTTTAGGAATCACTATAAGTACAAGAGTACTTTTGCTACAGAAAGTCAATTTAGCCCAGAGCTTATTCACCTTGTACTTCAAATGGTCAAGTACTAAAAGGGTTTGGAAGAGATCACTTGTTGCTTGTAGTGGTATGCAAAGTCAGCCTGAAAAGTATGGCTGAAACTTCATTCTTTAATTCTGCAATAGTTTTGTACAAGACTACTACCATATATAACGTACAGTTGGAAAGAATTAATTGATATGAAAATGGATGCCATTGTATACTTCCAATTCCATTGCTTTTGTTTGACTAGAGAGAGGCATACCGTGTTACTATAAGGTAGTTGGGTGGATAGGCCAAAACTATGAATAAATAAATTTATTATGTAGCCTAATCCATTGCTAGTATTTCTGTTACATTTTCCCAAAGTTCTATTTTAAGAAATTGTTACAGACAGAAAAGAGAAATCAGACTATACCCTTAAGGCCTTATGTTCCTTAGGATTGCTGAAAATTAATGGAGGCAATTTCCTTCAGATGCTCACTTAATGCTTCTCAGTCACTTTTGGAATCACCTCTGTTTTTTTGTGTCTTAGAAATATAGAATTGTCTGAGTTGGAAGGGACCTTTAAAGGTCGTGTAGTCCAACTCCCCTGAAATGAACAGGGACACCTACAGCTAGATCAAGTTGCTTAGAACCCCATCCAGCCTGAGCTTGAATGTCTCCAGGGATGGGGCAGCCACCACCTCTTTGAGCAACTCGTTTCAGTGCTTCTCCCCTTACTGTGGTCCACAATAAATTACTTATGGTTGGCAAGCTCTTTTCTTTCAAGTAAAACATTACTGATATTTTACTGGAAGAAAAATGAATGTTCTTAATGTTCACAAGGGAGAGCTCTTACAATAGAACAGTCTTTCGTATCACCCAGATCAACACCATGTGTACACTTGCGCTTTTATATGCAAATACTTCTCTGTATTGAGTTCTGGTTGCTGTATTGCATGGGTGTCCAACCTTTTGGCTTACCTGGGCTGCAGTGAAGATGAATCGTCTTACGCTTGCATATGTGTAGATTGCTCTGAAAGTAATGCCTCCTATTTGTTTCCATGGAAACTACAACAGATGTAATGAGTACAGTAACGCTGTTTGATAGAGCAAATTCTCAGTTACAAGACACTAGCTAACCACCATTAGCTTTGCATTTTTGCCTGCTGTGAACAGGAGCCTGCATGCCACACTAATAAAAGCCTGCACCAGTAGAGATAACTCACTGTTGCTGTTGTCACTCTGAAAACGCACCACCTACTGCATCACTGTACTCACTGTACTCACATCCACTGTTTGGTCTCCATAAAGGTTCAGCAAATACCAATGAATGTCAGTGAGAGAAATGTTTTCCTTATGAAGGAATTCAGTGACACACCTTTACTTCATAAGCACTTGCATATCAGACACCACTTTGTTAGACTGCCCCTCTACTGCTATCTGTTGCACGGCAGCAAAATGTAATGGGATATTGGTGGGAAAGTTCAACCTCTATTGCCATACCACCAACATCCATCACTGATGTTGTGGCCCAATAAAGTAAAATGGGAGGCATTACTTTTGGAGCTGCCCTTATAAAATACATAATACAGTTAATCTATACAAGTAACAAAAGATTTTAATTTTAAATATGTCTTATTAAAACATAAAAAAGGAGAACAACAAAGCCATAAAACTAGTGGGATATTTGACCTTGTTTTTGTGAAACTAATGAGTCACGGTGGTTTGATTTCAGTGATTTCAGTTCTTAGTGAGTTCACAAGGTAATAGTCAGGGATTTTTGATGAAATTTTATTTTTTCTTTATTTATTTTTTCCTTGAAAACAATTGTTCACAAATGTATGTAGTACCAAAGAGTGATGACATGAATAAGACACAACTGTGAAGCAAGGGGTTTTTCCCTCTGCTAACATGGGGCTTATAAAATCCAATAGAGAGACATGATCACATTTTTTAGTTGAATGTCTGATTGCAACTGTACATTCCATTTGAAAATTTATGGGTAACATATTTGTGTTGACTGAAAATAGAGTTGTAAATATACCAAAAAACTGACAATTTTTGGGCAGTCTTGAAACCTGTTCTCAAATTCCTTTATCACAATGGAGAGTTTGGCTGCTTATTTTTTACTGTTTACAGGACAGCGTTTACCCAATGAATCAAAATACATAAACTTACGTGCTATAACTTCAGCTGACATTGCACTGTGCCCGTGTCTTGTTTTCAGCCCGGACAGGGTTCATAGTGCACTGAAGTTTGCTTCATGTTGAGTGGCAGTTGCACACCTGGGGCCTGGTCAGCCCGCTCGACAGGGCAGAGTTGCTGCCATGATGGCACAGGGCAGATGGTGGGCTGCATTGCAAGCTGTGGTGTGGGCCACATGTGGGCCACGGGTTGAACATGCCTACTATATTGTTTATCTTTTCATTGGATTTAATTTGAAATATTCAGATAATGATTTTTCCTTTCTCTCTTTTCCCAGTTATTTTTTTCACTCAAATAAAGTTGCATACTTTCGGTTTCTCCCCAGAACTGACCTGTTTCAGTAGAACCGAAGAAAAGACTATTACTGAAGCCAAATTTGTTTAAGTGTAGAATGTGTTTTTTCAGGGTATTCAGAATGTCAAACCATTTCATTTTGGATAAACACATGCTGTTACTGTAGAATAAGCAATATTTTTCTCCTAAATTATTAATATAAATTTTTAAACGCATTTGCAAATTGGGATCGTTTTATTTCAGAAACTTTTATTAGCTCTTCTGAAAGCATGCTTTTGTGGAATTTGAAAGTTTTTGATCAAATGTATGGGTTTGTCTTGCATGAGGATTTTTCTATTACTAGTAGATAATTGTATTGATACGCAGTGTGGAGAGAAGGTCAAAATGCTTGAAAATTGCATAGAGACATTTTGATTATGTTCACCCAGCATTGTGCAGAATTTATGAACAATTAATGTAATTTAAGCACCATATTATGTTCCCCCTTCTCCAAAAGAAAAATGTGATGTCGTGCAGTAGATAGCTATTTTCAAGACAATTTTACGTACAAAGGAATGTTGTGTCTTTATGAAATTGCACTCCAAAAATAAGGAATTTTTTTTGTTCTTCAGCATGCCAATATATGGCCGCCTGCTGGAAAAGCAAGAAAACAGTCTATAACTAAAAGTCCAAAGATTGGAGGTTTACAACTAATTCCCATTCAACAGGAGAAGAACACTTGTAAAATCAGAGGGAGTACAGAAGTAAGTAGGGTTTAAACTTGGTGTGGAAGTTCTTATGACAATGCTGTACTTCTAAATAGTCCAGTAATAATGACCTCTTTAGAGCTGGATACATGGAAATTGTAGGTTCTCTTATTGTCAAAATCCTTTTCATTGTGTAATCATTAAAGGATTACTTAGGACAATTTAATGTAAAAACAAAATGAAACTACTTTATTGTGACCTAATCTTGTGTCAGCGATTTGGCTGTTCAGTAAATCAGTAGTGGATTTTATTTATTTATTTGTTGAGCAAGGGTTGCTCATTAGAAGTAAATAGGACTACTGCACAGTATTACAGTTCTGTTTCAATGAGGTCCTTGAAAACTGTCGAGCATAAGTGTTCTATCATATCGTTTCCTCTCTCCAAAGTATCTGTTCAGGATTAGTTATATGCTCAGTGAATGTAATGGGAAAGTTCAGCTGGAACTAACTGCAAGAGTTTTTAAGTTGTAATATTTTTAGTCTCAAAGAACAAGGTCAGGGTTTAATAACAGCTCTTTGTGGAGACTAACTTCAGTGTCACTACAATATACGCACTAATGATATGTCCCACCCTTATTGTACTAGCTTAGGATGAATTTCTGGCATCCACATAGAGGTACTGATGCTTCTGGGAGGTCTTTTGTGCCTTACTTTCAGCTGAAAAGATGCAGTGGTATTGGAGGCACTGATTTGCTTGGGGAAGATTGTGCTAAATAATCTGAATGCAGAAGAGAAGATGTAGGAAAACAGTTTGGACCTTTGACTGTACGTAGTATTATTTCTTGTATGTCTAAGAAGATTTTAAAAGAAGATGGGTAATATGGAATGTGTTATGGCTCTTTAGAGTTAGTATTTCAGGCAGAAATCATTGAAGTTGGTACAGTTCCATAACAAACCAAAAACAAAGGTAAAAGTGGTGCTTTATCAATAAGCATCTCCATTTTTTGTCTCCTTTTGTTATGCTTTTTTTAAATGCATTTCTGCTCTTTCTTACCAAACGATTATAATACAGTGAACGCAGTTATCATTTTTCTCTTGTGCTTAACTTGTCCTTTCATTTTAGCTTTTCTCAGAAAATACTTTCTGAAACTCTTTGATAAGATCCTTTTAATATTTGCATCTCTAAACAATTTGTAATAAAAGGAAAATACAAGTCTTATCATTCAAAAAACTCTGTAACCCTTAGGTATGTTTTTAACTCTTGTATTCTTGATTCTGGATGTATGAGGGCTGCTCTAAAAGTAATGCCTTCTATTTTATTATGGTGTCTCACAACATCAGAGGCAGATGTTTGTGGTATGACAGTTAAGACCGAACCTTCCCAGCAATATTGTTCCATTTTGTTACCCTGTGACAGATGACAGCAGAGAAGGCAGTCTGACAGAATGATGACTGACATGGAAGTGCTTATGAAGCAAAGCTGTGTCACTGAGTCCCTCCATGTGGAAAAAATTGCACCCACTGACATTCATTGATGCTTGTTGAACAAGAGCAAACAAAGAATGTGAACATTGTGAGGTGGTGGGTGGTACATTTCAACAGTGGTGATAGCAACAGTGGGTCACCTCCACTGGTGCAGATTTGTATAAGTGAGGCGTGCAGGCTCTTGTTCATTGCTGGTGAAAATGCTAATGGTGGTTAAAAAAAAAAACAGTATTTTGTAGCTGAGAATTTTATCTGTCAAATAGTATTACTGTGCTTTTAGTATCTATTGTAGTTTCAATGGAAATAAATAGGAGGCATTAATTCCAGAGGAACCTATGTACATTGCAGATGTGTGATATACTCTTTTAGACAACTAGATTCCAACTATCTAGGGTGGAAGTTTTCTTGGACTCTGAACTTCAGTATTTAAAATCCTTAATACCTTAAAATACCAGAAAGACTTTTTTGATTTTTTTTTTGTTGTTGTTGATGTACTTTGTTGGCAAGGACTACAGTATTTTGTACGCTGCAACTTAGAAAACATTTTCATTTAATCTTGAAAATACAAGATGTCAGTCTTCGTTATTCATGATATGACTGGATCTTGACAAGTTTTGTATGGACAATATCTACATATTTTAAGAAGAGTAATACCATGTTAGATAACGGAAAATAAAAATTTAGTGCTTTTTTTTTTTACATGGAATGTCAAAATTGGAATGAACAGTAAAAGACTGGTAGAAAATGAGTATTCGATATGAATAATTACAGAGAAATACAATACAGTAATGTAGTTTATGAATTGATATATATCTATTTGTAGACCATAACGTCATTATTCCCACAGATTTGTAGTACTTCTACAACAAACAAAAATACCCTATTTTAAAGCATTAGAGACTTATGACAAAATGAAACATTTTCTGAAAGGCTCTGGTTTACGAAAAATAGAGGTGTGCTTACAGAACAATGTGAAAACTTGCAGTAGAAATGTGATCTAATTTGTCTTATAGGCAGGAAAAGGGACTGAAAGTTCTCCAGATGATTAAAAAAGAGTAATCTTTTTGTGCTGTAAAGATGGGTGAGGAAAAAAAAATGAATTATCCAAAAAATCAACAAGATTAAAATGAACATTCTGGTGCTAAAAAGGCTATATATAGAATGTATTTTTTTTCTCCATAAATGTTTTTTGAAAGTAATTTCATTGTATGTTAACAACATAAAAATATAATACTGAACATTCAAAAACACTTTTACAACTAAAAATTCTCCTAATAACAATTAGAATCAGAAAATTGCTACTTTTTTTTTCCTATGCCATTTGTTGCATGTATGGAAAATAGTGCATTTAAAACATACATATTTCTCTTATAGAATCATTTAAGTGAAATAGAAATAACAGCTGTTATTTAACATCTGCAGTAAGCTTTGTTTTAAAATTCTTGAAGACTGAGATATGAAGAACTCTCTTTCCGACTTAGAATGTTATACCTGTGTAACGATTTGAAAGAAAAAAGATTTCTCAGGGGTAATTTACGAGAATAGAATTGCTCCATATCTTTTGCTGATGATGTTCAGAAAAAAGAAAACGTAGATAGATATACATATTATTATGTATATAATAATTTGTAGATTATTTGATTCAGGACTTGAAATTTAGAGGTAAAACTTCTAACTGGAAATGGGTTTTTACATTATTCTATACTCTTCTCCCAGTAATTCCTACAGCAGTGTAATTTTTAACATGTGACTAACAGCGGGCAATGGTTCTAACTACTAAGAAATTATATTATTAAGACATTTTATATGGCAGTTTTGTTCATCATTCTATGCAAAGGTGCTACATTTACTGTTAGTACTCTGATTGGAATGACAGAATTAGACTCCATAAATTTAATAATCTTACAGCACATATATCTGGGAATTAGGATTCTTGTATATAGCATATATATGGTACTTTAAAAGAACCAAATACTGAGTCTGCATTAATAATTAATACCTGCCAATATACATAACTATTTCAGAAAAGTAGGCATCTTTTGATATTGAGAGCTGTATTTGATCTGTTCATACTTTCATTATACAAAGTTATTTTGGAAAATAGGTTTGTTTGTCGTGTTGTTGTTGTTTTATGGGAGGGTACACTTTCTGCTATACCCGGGACAATTTATTATAATTTCAGAAGTATAGTCAGTATTCTTCTTCTCAGACGAAGCAAAATTGTGATATGATGTAAAAAAATCTTTAAACAGAAGATTTTTGATCCTGATTTATACTTTATATCTTGGTTTAGTGAACAAGAAATAGATGGCTTGGATTGTGTTACTGTTTTCTAAAAGGTAGTGCATAACAACTGGTATTTCACATATTCTGTATTTGAAATATTATATCACATACTATCTATCTATACTATACTATCATACTATCACACACTATACTATCACAGATATTAATTCTGTTATTGTTTTATTAACTGAAATGTAATGACTGACTGATTCTAATCTTTAAAAAATATTTTAAATGGGAAATTACAGATTTTTCAGATATTCCCCAGGACAGAACTCCTTGCATATGTGAGTCATTGAGATAGTTTCTCAGGTGCCTAGAATTTTTTTCACTGAATATTGGTGAACATATTAAACATATTCCTCACAGGCCTAGATGGTAGCAGGTGATTCTTAATTGATAGAGTTTGTTACTTATGTTAGTAAAATTTTCAGTCACCACATGTGTGTGCCCTTATAGCACGCACTGATGGTAACTCACTTAGCAGTATGAACTTAAGTGTATCATTATTCTGGGATATATATATATATATTTTGCATGTCTAGGCCACCAGTGTCTTGTTAATTTTCATTCTTCGGGCATGCAACTAAAAATACTATTCTCCATAACACTAAAAAATAATATGAAAAAAACAACCCACACCTTTGTCTGCTTTTTTAGAAATTAATTTATATCATCCAAGTATTTGTTTCATTTATTATTGAATAGATGCTAGCTCTGGTGAAATTTCAAGACTGCACAGATATAGACTTCATTGTATAGCTTACATCTCTTTAATGTAAGCATTTAATACTTACTATTTTTTCTTCTTACACTGCTGTGTGTGACTTTTAAATGTGACTTTAAAATAAATAGGGTAAATGGTAGAGGAATTTATTGTAAGCATATCATTCCGTTTGTGGAAAAGCCTTACAGCTGTAGAGGAAAATGAGGTCTTGGAATTTATTTTCTTTTGTGTATGACGTCTTTGACTACTAAAAGACACTCAAGGCTGAGAGGGACTTTTTTCTTCGTCTTTGTTGTATAGCATTCATTCTGGTTGGCTGGACTTTTGTGGAGTTGTTTGCATTTCGTACATGAGCAAATTGTCTTATGGAATCTTGGTACCTTAAATATGTTAAAGCAGCCATGAAAAAAATATTTAATTCTAGAGGGGAGGTAGTTTAGATATATCTACATGAGTATCTGAGTTGGGATCCTAATTTTGGAGTGCACTTCAGAAGCAAATCTTGCTGTGTTGTTGTTCTCATTTACTGTATTTTGCTTCAAATTGCTTCAAACTTCCCTTTGAAGAATGGCTTTAAACTGAAAGAAGTCAAATTTAGGTTAGATGTTAGAAATAAATTCTTTACTCAAAGAGTAGTGAGACACTGCAATGGGTTGTCCAGAGAAGTTGTGGATGCCCCATCCCAGGGAACATTCAAGGCCAAGTTAGATGGGGCCCAGGGCAGCCTGATCCAGTGGGTGGCAGCCTTGCTTATGGCAGAGGGTTGGAACTGGGTGGTCTTTAAGGTCCTTTCCAACCCAAGCCATTCTATGATTCTATTACTCTACAATTCTATGAATTGTGGAGTGATTCTGGAGCCTGTGAAATTGGTCTGCTTTCAGACAAAATTGGAGCAGATGTCCTGCAAGAGCATGTTTAATGCACAAAGTAGACCTTCTGACAGTAGGGGAAAGCTAAAGCTCATATGAAGCTTTGAAGTAGTGTAAACATCAGGTTCTGAGCACTCTTACTGTACAAGTGTGCTCTTAAATGTCCACAGTATCTGCAGATTTAGCCACAGCTTTTAATTTCCCTCTCATTTCTGGCAATTTAAGAACTTGAATACAGCCGACCAATATAAAAGAGCTATATTGCCATCAGTTTGTTCTTTGAGTTACCAGTATGTTACTTAGAATTGCTATTCAAAATAAATATAAAAATGCAGTCTTAATAATTTGCCAAGTACTACTGAACAGTTGCTGAAAATGTTTGTGTTTGTATATTTATGCAATGTAGATGTTTATGCAAAACTATATTTTGTGCATTCACTTATTTCAGGCATTAAGTTATCAAAATAGCAACATTTTCAGTAAGATTACTTTTAAGAAATTGTTGAGAGTATATGGATCTGCTGAAAAAAGAAATTAACATTAATCTGCTGTGATAGAGTGCAAAATCAAATTGTAAATATGTGAAAATACATGAAAATGAATGTCTCCAATTTGTGGTCATGTGCATTTTATTGGAAGATTGATGTAATTTTCAGAAATATCACTGTAGTTGTGAAAATGTGCTCACCAAAAAATGCTTACTAAATGATAATAGCAGAAATTGTGGAAATTTAGAATTATTAACTGTGCTGTCTCAGCTCTTTAGTAAAATTGATTCTTCTTTAAAATATCATGTGAAATCAAAGAGCAAAAGTTGCAATATAAATATTATTGAATATGGTGTTGATTTATCCTTATTTGTTTGCTCAGGATATACAATTGAGGCTGGGGAGACCAAAACTTGATGAGCATAATGAAATTGAATTACGGGATGAAAGAAAACACTTGAAAGAAAAAGCATCTATTGTGGCACAGTGTTTGGAACGCAAGGAGGAGAAAGTGCGAAATCATGCAAAAACATATCGGAGTTTCCTCTCTGTTGAGGACATAGGTGTGGGAATGACTGACCTGCGCCAAAGATCACATAAGCCACTGAAAAAACACAAGAACAAAACAAACAAAACTACACTGGAATTAGATAACAAACTGCCATCAAATGTGATTCAGGAACTAAATACAGTTCTGCAGAAAAACAGAACACTTCACGATGAAACATCCAGCTGATGTCCTAAGTCTGAGGTTTAGAATATATATTTTCTGGGCAAAAGCATGTGGGTTTTTTTTTGGTGTGTGTAGTTTGTACAGTGCAGATAAAAATTGTTTGTATACTGCTGTTGATTTTGTAAGTGCATATGCCATGGTACAATTTAAAATTGAACTGAGAGAACTGATTTTGCAAAAGTCCTGAAATTTAGAAATTTTGCTATGTGATACAGTGGCACCTGAGTGTTGTCTGTTTTATTTTTGTTGTTTGTTTGTCTTTTTTTTTGTTGCAGATTTTGTTAGATGCAAGAAATTCTAAGCACTGTCAAAATCTTTTGCTCTGTTTATACTCTGTACCATCCTGTAAGTACTGGAGAGAGATTTTGGAATGAAGATGTACACTGAAATTCGTGCTGTTAACTGACAATATTTTAAATTGTTTAACACTATAAAAATGAGTAACATCTGCTTAAAAGTGTGGGGTTTTTTTTTGCATATAATTCTGTTTTTTTAATTTAAGAATGCAATGAGTATCTTATTCCATAGATTTGTCCTCAGAGTGACATGAAATGAATTGAAATGGAAAGTTGTACAACAGATAAGACAATACATTTGTTCAAAGAGTTTGCATCTCTAAACTGTGTCTATATGGTGTACACCTGACTTTGATATTTTTTGAGAATGATTTATTTTGTCACTGCATTTCATCCCATATAGCATCAATTTATCCTCTCTTTTTTTCTGGTAATTACAGGTGCCATAACATTTCTCACATCAGTTACTTCTATTCTTGATTGCATTGAGCAACTTAATTGGAAAAATAATTTCTTTGAAGAAATTAGACAAATTATTCAGTGTATCTGGCAAATCTGTTAGAAAGTACAGTGGAAGTGAGATTAAAATCAAATGTTGTATAGTGCTTTTTATTTATTCTTCTGGCACATAGCACTGAGAAAGCAAGTTTTGTCCTTCAGACTTTGCACTTACCACATCTGACCAGTTGTTAAATCTGAAACGAGTTTGTACATTTTAATTTTCCCAGTGCACCACTGAATGTTTTGCTACTTTTAATTTGTAATTGAGCCTCTTGTAATCGTTGAGGCTCTGGCTCAAGAAAACATATAAGCCAGAACTTAAATTGTATTGACTAAAGCCTGTGCTTAATGTTAATAAGCACGTTCCTAAATGCCAATCTGAATTAGGGTCTGCTGCTACTGGGGGAAGTTATTTTGCTTTCTGTCTGAGACTGGACCTGAATGTGCTGTTTACAGTTATATTTTTATTTGCAAATATTTTTCAGTATTGCATTGTAGCTTCTGTATAGTTTATCTTTTTATTGGGTTCTTAAAAATGATATTCACCTCACTGCTGAAAGCCTCATGCATCATTTAAGCCCTACACTAATGGAATAAATGGAGCAATAGAAGGATTTTGTGCACTGGAGTGAAAAAGTCTGTGAAGAGAATGTTTTGTTTATTTTTATTGGATCTGAGGACTACAGAAACATTTGTTCTACTTCAAAAGCAGACCTCAGATAAAGTATCTGTAGGGCTACTGTTAAAGGGCCCTAAAAATCAAGAAGAAAAGATGTTTACTAAAATATGTTTAAATGTTTACTTTTCAATTACAGCTATACTGTCTTTAAGACTGTTGAATCCTCAGTGGAAATATTGTTTAAATAGCTCCTATATGTATCTGGTTTTGTATGTGTATATGTACATACATTCCCACTGTATATGTATATTTTTGCATAGAGTTAGGTGCATATCCACAGAGACATGCTGCATTTTGAGAGTGCTAACTTTAAGGAATGTTTCTTTGGGAAAGTAGATACGAAATTTGCAGTGGATTATTTCGAATAGCAAACAAAGTTTTGCACCAATTACCTGACCTATCGTTCTTGCACTACGTGTTTCAGATGATTTAAGAAGTGCAAGAATAAATGTTTTGTTGCAACGCCTTGATAGCTGCTGATGCTTTACTGTTTTTCTGACATGTTGTGGAATGACAGTGTAATTTTCAGAGAATAAATACTAATTATTTGAATAAATACTGTTTCTTTGAAATAGACAATGGATTCTTTTTCCAACTTTTTTTTTTCTGTACCAAAAGCTATTGAATAACCTAGTGAGTGTTTACTTTCTGATGTGCAAAATGAGGTTAAATGAGGCACTGATTTTGTTCATTCTCTAACAGTGGGAAGGCTAGGATTAAAGTCTCAGTAAATCTTGGGTTCATCATTACTTCAGCACTGTAAGTGTAAAGCTGATAGGTAAGCAAGTCATGTCTTGTTTGTTTCAAAATCACCTGCTATTTTGGATTTTTTTTTTTTTTTTGAGACAGATCTTTTTCCCAGATACAATTTCAGCTTTACAGTTCAAAAAAGCACTTTCAATTAGTCTTGTGCCTCAGCAGAGGCCCCCTTAACATGGGTTCAAATTGACTAGCTGAGATATAAAGAGAAATTTGTGTATATCCCCCTTCTTTAGTTAAGGGAAAGAGTTTGGCCATGTTTATTTATTTGTTTGTTTGTTTCTTTTTTTTTTGTCAAGAACTCTGGGTTACTGTGCCTGAAGTGTGTTGCTGCTGTCCCTTCCACTATTGCATATATTGTTTTGTCTGCCCTGAGGATGTAGATTCTTCAGAGAATAGAAGTTACAGGTGTTTTACCTCACCTCTGGGATTCCTCTCTCCCCTGTTACAGTGCTGGCACAATTCATGTTTCTGAGAGCTGCAGTGTTACCACCAGCCCCAGGTACCAAATTCCAGATTAAGGAGTTGGGAAAAAAAACTTATCTGTTCAATTGTGGATGGTGGTGGTGTCAACTGGAGTCTGGAGGTAAGGATTACACACATCACTGGCTGAGGCACTTCCTTGTGAGCCTGTCCTGTCATGTCACCTTTCTGTTTTTTATTTTCTGTTTTCCTATGTAAGCTGTCTTAGTGTAAGAGAATCAGTTAAACTGTTGCTGACATCTGAATTAGAAGAACTTTGGTTGTGTTTGAGTCCCAATGGAAACTGAACTAAAAGAAACTCAAGTACTGACTACAAGCATGTCATGGTTTTATGATTTTTGTTATTGGTATTCCACATCATAACATCATGTAAGGCACTGGGACTTAAAGAGTTAATGCTCCAGTTCCATGGATTGTCGATAGTTCCAGGTATACCAGAAGAGAAGAAGAACTACGTTCCCCAGAGGACTTTGTGTTTTTCCATTTTCTGCTCAGAGGGAAAGATAAAACTGTTGGCAAGTCACGGGATCGCTCTCTTTTTGGATCATTGCAGCAGTGTGCTCCCTAGCCATCTCACCTTCAGCATTAGCATAAGGCCTTCAGTTTTCAGACTCCCTCTCTCTCTCTCTCTCTCTCTCTCTCTCTCTCTCTCTCTCTCTCTCTCTCTCTCTCTCTCTCTCTCTCTCTC